>CABFWB010002823.1:39258-89873 GCA_902151455.1 Timema bartmani
GTGTGTGTGTGTGTGTGTGGGTGTGTGGGTGTTTTTTTTCAAACCAATTTTACTATATTTTAATATTAATAGACGAATGCTGATCGAGAAGCTGGCAGCGCACATCGCAGAGTTCAGTCCCAGGCTGCGCAGCAACACTCGTGCATTGTACCAATACTGTGCAATCCCTGTGGTGCGCTATCCACAACTCGAACAAGAGCTGTTTTGCAACATATTCTACCTGCGTCACTTGTGCGACACCACACGTTTCCCCAACTGGCCCATCAACGAGCCGGTGAGCTTGGTCACATTTGTTTACCACTTATACTTGCCTCAAGACCCAATTTTCATGGGCTCAAACCCAGCCGGGGTCAACTGATTTTTCTTGGGCGGTAAAAATCCAGAGCACAACTTCCTTCAGAGGGTAAAATAAAGCCGTCGGTCCCATGTTGGTTGTGGCATGTAAAAGAACCCTGGAAAGTATATGAAAATACCTTTCCCTTCAAAATTGGTAGGCTCTTTTGCTTTTGCTCATAGAAATTCCTTGTGTGCTGATAAAATCATTTGGTTCAGAAAGTGCAGGTTAAATACCTCAAATAAATAAAATGAATAAAAATAAATGTCCTGCTTATAGAGAGAATGCTAGGAGATAGAAGGAAATATTAAAAGATTGGTTAGTTGGTTGCTAATGGACAGCATACTATGGTTCTTACGTTTGCCTTTTTTTCTCTCTTTTTTTAATACTGCTTCTTACTACCCGTTTGGGTTATACTCATATTTACTAACTATGCTAATGAGCTAGGGATAGGTAAAATTGATATGTTAAAATACTTCAATATTATAATCAAAGTAAGCCTTTACAAATAAGCATCACCATTAGCATGGAAAGAGTATGGGAAAACCACAACAATAAATCACTTGTCAAAAACCACCCTCAGTTCACTAAGCCAAGATTCGAACCTTTGCCTTCTCGTCAACAACTATCGAGAACTATCTGCTAATCACCAGTTTGGCCACCCACTTGCTCACACGCACGCTTGTCAGTCTGGCCGAACTCTAATACAGTATTGTCACTGGATCCTAGTTAAAATGTGTGCTACACTTTTAGTGTTTATGTTGAAAGGCTTAATGGGAAGACTAGCGTTTTCCTATCACTATCTTGGAACAGAATGGAACATTTCTTCTTTTCAAACATACTGGGGGAGTTTATAGTGCATTTATAAAATACATCTTAGTATAATTTTTCTCCTTCTTTATAATCTTTCCTAAGCCTTCGTGGAGCTTTGAAATTTCAGATTTAAACCTAAATTCAACCAAGATATGTATTGGCTCACAATTCAAATCTAAACGTCAAAATTTAGAATCATTTAATTTTTCAATAAATCATTCAATATGTAAACCAGTGGTTAACCAACCTGGGGGTCGCGGCATGTTTCGGGTGGGACCGCAATGCTTGATGAGGTTATAACATAGTGTTTACGTTTTAAAGTTATCATAATGTTTTTAGGAAGGTGAAAAATTCAAATAGAAATGTGAGCAGTCAAATTGGTCAAAACTATTAGTTACTGTTCAGGTTCCTTTTGGTTTCTCAACTTTCAGTTTTTCGCTGACTTACGGTTTTCTGTAGCAAGTCTTGTGTTTAGACGAGTAACACTACTAGCATAACTTCAAAAATACCCACTGGACTCGTTGATTCTCTTTTAAGACATTTTAGTCGCATTTGTATGTTCATTATGTAAGCTTATTCATAATAATTCATCATTCATAATAATAATAAAGGTTTAACTTCCCGCTTGTTTAGTTTGTTGGTAATGAGGCCAGGATTAAAATTCTGACTGAAGGGTGATTTTTCCTAAACAATTTCCCCCTTATCCCTCAATGCAAATAAAAGTGTATTTCTTGTAAATTCTGCTTACCCCACAAGTGTAAATAAGTATAGGTACCATGGATGAGTAGTAAGATTCAGTGGAAATAATAATTTAAAATCTAGTATATGAACGCTCATAAGCTATCACGGCGTTGGGGGTCCTACACCTTGCAGAAGGTTGAAAACCATCGATTCAAACAGTGTTTTGAACTTGATTTTTAAATTTTATAACTGAGCCTAATATAAGATTTTGATTCTATAACATTCAATCATAAATATTTGATTCGAAACATTTTCATTTTAAAATATTTGATTTGCTCTTTTCAAGATACCAAGCAAGGATTTGGATTTGATTCAAAATTGAAAATTTTGGACTAGCAAAGGCAAAAAGTTTTCCAATCAAATCTAACTGTTTTTATCTTGTCTAGAAATAAATCATTTTGTGTATTTGTGAATATATTGTGAAATGTTGGATGTCTAAATAAGATGGTTCTATTTCCCAGGTGGTCTGGCGTCTTAGTTCAGTTGGTAGCTTGTTTCATTGTTGAGCTTAAAGTCCCGTTTTGATTCCCGGCATGGCCGAAAAATTTTTCATGGGTGGAATTGGGGTCTCCCCCTTCACACTGATGAATTAACAATCAGGGGGCTGGGTGATGTGTGTGTTCTAGATTTAGGTTAGTTTATAAATTGTGTGATGATAAAATCAATCGGTTCGGAAAGTACATATTAAATACCTCAAATGAAAATAAATTCTCAGGTGAAACTGCTGAAGGATGTGCTTGATGCGTGGACGAAGGAAGTTGAGAAGAAGCCCCCGGCCATGTCGATAGACGATGCTTACGAAGACCTGAGCCTGCGTCGCGGGATGCAGCATGAGGAGGCGACAGTCAGAAAGGCTTACTACCGCCTCGCCCAGCAGTTCCACCCGGACAAGAACCCTGAAGGAAGGGTGGGTAGATCTCTTTTCAACTCTGCCACATTTCCTACCCCCTTCTACATCCCTCTCTCTCTATACATTTTTTTTCTTAAAATAATAACAATAATAAAGAAAATCTGAACTAACTGTTATTTTGATGTTTTTACAGGAAAAGTTTGAGAAAGTGAGCCGCGCTTACGAATTTCTTTGTAGTCGAAATTTATGGACCAGTCAAGGCCCGAACCCTGACAACATTGTCCTTATCCTAAGGACACAGAGCATTTTGTTTGATCGTTACTCAGAAGGTGAGTTGAGGTAAACCTAACTTGGCAGCTTAACAGCTTACACCAGACATCATATGGTGATGCGCTTTTCTGTATTCTACCATAAAGAACAGTGAAATTAATACCAGTGAAACTGAGTTATTGTATTTCCTCTTGTGTGTTCAGAACTTCAGCCATACAAGTACGCCGGCTACCCACAGTTGATAAAGACTATCCAGCTGGAGACAGAGGATGATCAGCTTTTCTCAAAGTCTGCGCCTCTCTTGGCAGCTGCCAGTGAGCTTGCATACCACACGGTGCACTGCTCCGCCCTCAACGCCGAGGAGTTGCGGAGGGAGAGGGGACTAGATGTAATTTGTTTTACACATTATTACTTTTTCTTCACTTGCTTAACACAAGCTAAGGCATGTTTTTTTTTTTTTTTTATTTTGACNTTTTTTTAGTATGACACTTGTAGGGAACTCATAATTACTCGTATGTCACTTTAAAACAGGGTTGTTATAATTTTACCCAGACCAAAAAAAATACACTTTTTATATTTTTCTTAAAAAGAAATTGTCTAATAAATTTTTGAAAACTTTTTGGTTCAAACCCAATAATAATACATTGATTTGTATTTGGTGCTATAAGCAAGTTTTGAAATTACAGGTTTTATACAATAGACTAAGCTATAAAATATGTTTTAATTGGTTGAACAAAATAATATGTTCAAACTAAAAACTCAGTTGGGATAATCTAATTTTAAGGTACCTACAATGTATTAATGCCAGGCCCTAGAAATAATACTTTGTCAAAAAAGCAAATGAGTTATCGAAAGATCTTACCTTTTATCTTTAACTAAAGAAAGCAACAAAATAATTCTGCAGGTGGCTCGCCAGTTTATTTGTTGGATGGTCCCCCCTGCCCCTTCCCCCTTCCACATCTCTCTCTTCCTTCTGCTAGCTTATACAGTATTGTTGCCAAGAATTACATTGTTGCATTATTGTTTTCCTTTATTAGGTCTCTTTCCATAACTATATTAAAAATAAACTATGTTTCTCTGGATCCCGAATAGTTAATATATCCGAATTATTGGTTTAGTCAGACAACATACATAATATCTTTAAATTAAACCACAAAAAAACCCAGTATAACCCAACTGCTTTGGGTTTTTTTTTAATAACTTTGGTTTTTTTCAACCCTGCCTTATAAGCTTTAATTATGCAATAACCAGCTTCAGTGGCCACATGGTTTTAGGCATCGCTATCTCAACAAACTAGACCGCCGATGATAGGGAGATCGAGGCTCGAATCATGGTCAGGTGTACCGAGGGTGGTCTTCCGCTCTATCTTCTCGCAAATGAGAGTATAGTTCCTATTAAATTCAAACTTCCTCGCCCTTAGCTCATTAGCTTAATTAGTATGTATGCGTATAACCTGGGTAAGATGAAGTGCTAAAAAAAATTTAACTAGAGTTAAAAAAAAAAGGAAAAAATAATGTAACAAGTGAAAATTGAGTTAAGAATGCCCACCCATGGTAAGAGGTAAAAATGTGGGAAGAATCCATTGAATAAATGTAACATTGTCTTTCTTTCTTTCGGCTTCTATAGTAGGAAATTTTGATTTTTTTTCTGTAATGGATAATGACTAAGGATATTAATGTGCTATGACCAGGTTCTTCTGGACGCCTACTCAAGATGTGTGTCTGTTCTGAGCGCATCTTCCAAACCCAATGAGGTGGGTGTTCAGGTGTGCATGCACGTGACTCGGTGCTACAGCGTGGCAGCCCAGTTCCGAGGATGTCGTGACAAGATGGTGGAGATGCCTCAACTCGTCAAGGACCTTTGTCACATCCTCTACTTTAAGGTGACAGCAGTTTATTGACAGTGGTGACAACGATCTTTAGCAAACATCCAGTTAGAGTTCAGCTCTCTTGTGCCTATCAAGGGGTTTTAACTGTGAACTTTATATAACATAACTACATTTTTCTTTAGGTGTTTTAGGTCTCAAAACTCATCTTCTTCTTTTATAATCATCACCAGTTTCCAGCCACTGCACAGTGTGGCATTTTGACAATCTAAGAGGAAAAATTTATTTGAGTAAAAGTATAATATCTTTCATTGTTTTTTGGAGGCTATTACTCATAAAATACACAAAGTACATAATACAATAAAAAAAATATACATGATTATTAAACTACACATTGCTCTTTAAAAATTACAATAGAATAAAAATAGATTGATTAGATGTTAACACTTGGCATTAAGTTTTACTTTTATATTATTATTGATAGGGCCTAGTTATTGTAAAAAAATAAATAATCAAAAGACAGTTATATGCAGAAACGTAACGTGTGGGGGGATAATTGGTGATTGTGAATGTAATAGGAAAAGAGACTTATTCAGATTCAGCACTGTCAGTAGACTCTTCTAATAAGTCCTCTGATGTGTCATCTGAAACATCATTTCTTTCTATTAGTGCTGGATTTATTTCACTTGAGGTTTCTAATAAACTTAACACTTCAGTACTGATTTTTCCATGTTTAGTTTTAGCAAACTAGCAATAAATGGGTCTGAGGTAATGAGTAACCTATAAGTAAGTCAGTATTTGTATCAATTCTGGAAGTTTTTCTTGCAAATAGTTCCCTGTATTGCTTGTTGTGTTTATTTCTTGCCTCTTTAAAAAATCTCGGAAAATTGTCCAATCGGCAAAACACAAGCAATATTATCCTTTCCATGGAATTATATTCTGTGTAGACTTACGGGCATTGGATACCAAGAGTACTCTCTGAGATATAGGTCTTGCGTATCCCTAGTGTACCCATCAAACCTTTCCACGTTTATTTTAAAACCACAGTTTAAACATTCTAAAATGACATGAAATCTTTTGATTAGATCTAAATTCACCCCGGCTATTTTTGCAGATCTCTCCGCATTTCTAAAAATCTTAAGAGCCGTGTTGCCATCATTCGTTTTCCCAGTTTGCTGTTTAGGCATATCCATAAGCAAACCCAACTCACTTTTGAACCTTTCTTGCACTTCTTTCTTCTTTTCAGCAACTTTTTCTTTCTTTTCTGATCCTCTAGCTTACCTATATTTTATTTCTAAATGATAAGAAATGTGAAGAATACATTCAAAAAATCGAATCTAGGAATGTAGAGGTTATAATCCAAAAGAAAGGAAATCTTTGTTCACTTCCTTTTTTGATATTGTATTCACATTGTTCATTTCACTTGGTTTAGCTCCACACAAGTAACATGTTTGTGTTGAAACACATGATGTGGCGACATTGCAGACCTTAGCATCTATCATGTAAAATATCAATGTAGACTCTACAGAAACTTGCGTGCCATTAACAAATATTTTGGAAGACATAAGTGTTGCGATATGTCTCTCAATTTTCCTAACTTCTGTGGATATCACATCTACTGATTCTTTGGCAAATAAATTTGATGGGGCGACAATGTCTGGTCGAAGATGGAGTGGAATTTTGCCAAAGTATGGTTTTATTAGATTCCTCAGTACCTGAGTAAATCTGTATAGGTACCATAGAAATGCTAAATAAACTTTCATCGGTGAAATGTTCATCAGAAACCTTTTGTTGGTATCTATTTTGATCTGCCCCATTGCAACCCCATTTTATGATTGTGTTGAGAGTACTATTCTCAAGCAAACGCAAACTCTCCATTACTTGTTTAACATTACATAACCGTAATACTGTGTGGTCAATCAGCGATTGGAGTGGTATTTCGGCTTTTGTTTCTGTTATGGTAATTCCATGAGGATAACATACCATTTAGCTTCCTTAACCTTGTAATAAGGTGGATATAATAAGTCTTTGACTTGTTGGCGTATGAGGTTGTACTGTCGTGTTGAAATTTTGGCATACACAATTAAAGCAAGTGTTTGATCGGCAGAGAGTAAAGCTAGCTTTTGATTTAAAAACTTGCGTCCCTTTTTGATTGTTGTAGTTCTTTTTGGAGATACAAAACAGAGCTCTTTAACTAAAGCTGCGGAGTCCCTTTTCCCTTCCTTCCATAGTTTCATTTCTGTGGCCATCAACAGTTCATCATGGCTGGTTGAGTAGGCCTACCAGGCCTGTTAATGGCACCATCTTGTGTTGAAGTACTTGGTACAGCTTGAAATACAACCGCAGGAAATGTAATATCTCCTTGAAGCCAGGTTGAATAGTCATTCAGGAACCGCTCTTGATGTCTTGCCACTGTATCCCATCTCTATGCAATTTTTTGACAAAAACTCCTTATTATTGCTTTAATACTTTTTAGAGCAGTTTCAGAAAACGATACATTGTTCAATTCTTGCAAAATAAAAGCTAACATGGCTTCAAATCTCGAATTCTTCGAATTTTCACCCATATATAAAATAAGGACTTGTGAGTAGTTGGCAGAGCCATTCTGTAAATAATGAAAAAAAAAATTGAGTGCGCAAATTTGCGCAAAACTTTTTTTGTGTTTTGAATATATGAAGGAACTAGCTTTAATTTGTATATAGCAGCCACCCTGTATAAAGTGGTATAATATACTAAAACCTACTTATTATTTTAAAAAAATAGCTTTTATGTTAAGTGAAAATTACTCACTTTTTCAAAAGTTGTCTCGGGGTCAGTAAAATATAATTTTGAAAAAATAAATCACTTAATAATAAGTTAAAACAATGAAAATAATAACTCTAAGATAGAGCACTGTAGAACACTGAGGTTGTACACCGGTCTAGCGAACTAAAAGGAGTGAACAGAGTGAGTTTGGGCTGCGCATGACAAGTGCGAGTATAGACATGTTCAGGCAGATTTCAGCACTATGCCGCGCACTTCTTGGGAACCAAATCACGCTGACACACACTAGGGATGTTCTATTATTGAATACAAACAGTTTCACTCTTTTGGTTCAGTTGAAAAATTGATTTTTGTCCATCTAGATTGCTGAAATATCACACTGTGCACTGGCTTGGTCTGTTTGGAAATTAAGCCTCTAAGTTTCCTTTCTCCCCATCAGCCCACCTCCACACTACCTGTCAGTTACCCTCCTACCTCTCCACTTAAATATCCAACATCTTCTTTAGTATCTTCTCCTCCATTCTCTTCACCTGAGTCTTTACTATTCCTCTCACCCTCTCATTTCTGATCCTATCCATTCTTGTCACTCCTATTAGTACTTCCTAGACATTTTATCTCACAGGCATATATTTATCCTTCTTCTTCTTCATTATAATGTTTGTAAATAAAACCAATTTACTCATATTTTGGAGTGCTCTGTATTGTTTCAGCACTTGACACGACTTTGCTTGGTGGCGACAGAGTGTGTAAGCTCTCTAGCTGTAGACAGTATCCTACAGATGCAGCTGCTGCAAGCTGGCTGCTTGTGGCACCTCCTGCTCTTCATGTTCAGCTACGACTTCACCTTGGAGGAGGGAGGGGTCCAAAGGAGTGAGGACGCTAACCAGCAGGTGATAGCAAAACGGGAACGAAAATAATCACTGTGTAAATGGGCATCCATAAATTTTGTTGACCAAGCTTAGCAAGGTCCTGTTTTAACTTCACTATTTGTCATTTTGTTTGTGTGTGTCTTTGTATGTTTATTCTGCAACTACTGTGAAATGCTCTGACCAATTTTAACTAAATTTAGCAGGGACATTCTTTGAACATAGGCTAAACAACACGTTTACATTATTTTTCTATCTGATTATTTGTTTCAAGAGGGTGGCTGCTCAAAAATCTGTGTGTTGATTCCTTAATAACTGCCAATCGTGTGGACCAATCTTAACAAAATCTTAAAGGGACGTTCTTTCAACCTAGGTCAAACAATGTATCTGCACAGTTTTTCAATCTGGTTATGCTGTTGTTCAAAATAATTTTCTTTTAATAGCACATTTCAAGGAATTTGAGTTTAAAATTCCAAGCAATCAATCGAGTAACTAGGACTTTTTTTTAAACTGACATTTTTTTTTATAATTTATTCTAAACTAATGTCGATCCAAGTTTGTGGGGTTGTGTTTGTTCCAGGAAGTGGCCAACAGGCTGGCGAAGCTAGCAGTGAGGGCGTGTGGTCGATTAGGGGGCTACCTAACAGGCGACCTTGAGTCTCCCAACAACCCCGTGGCTCAAGACGCCCTCAATAGTCTACTCACGCCTTACTTGGCCCGACAGCTAAGTTTGGACAAACCTGAGGAGGTAGGTTTATACCAGGATAGTCATGAGCAGAACCATGTTTATTTTATTTGGGTATTTAATATAATCATCAACTAATTCCATCTTTGGCTGGTTTGATTTAGTAAAATGCATGCATCATCTTCTTTCATTATTCCTCATTTATTTACTTTCATTCTTCTCTCAGTTGCACACTTGTTATCTACTCCTCTCTTCTCTCTCATGGTCTCCCTTGCGGTATTTTCCCTCCAAACTTACACTCAATCGTTCTCCTTGGTATTCTTTCCTTTTCCATCCTCATTTCATGTCCATACCATCTCAGTCTTTGTTTGCTCTACTATCTCATGTACTCCATACTCTTTCCTGGATAACTTAATTCCTAATCTTGTTTCTCCTCGTGACAGCTAACACGCTCCTCACAAACTTAATTCCCATGTCCTCCACTTTCCTAGTCTCTTACATTCACTGTCCATGTTTCTGCAGCAAATGTGACAATAAGTACAAAGTATGCCCTGTACAACACTTCCTTACAATTCAAGGACACTTCTCTTTACCATATTACTTCTTCTCACGTACACAGTTCAAAAGATAGGCTAAAATAATCGGTATTCTTTAAATTGAAAAATGACACCTAGACACATAAATCGAACCCGAGACCTTTAGTTCCGTAAGCCAACGCTATAACCACTGAGCTATCCAAGAGTCATCCCGTACCTAGGGTCATTCTTCACTCATATTTTAAGGCAATATCTGTGAAAATAATCGATTTCAAAATGCTGATCATCAGCTTAACTGATTGCCCCATAATCATCTAATGATTCAGGCTGATGATCGGATCGGCAATCAGCATCAGCCCAGCCCTGCTTATATTAACTTGATGTCCTCAGATCTTGAAGATCCTAAACAGCAACTGTGAGACTCCATACCTACTGTGGGACAACAGCACGAGGGCTGAGCTGAGCGAGTACTTGGAACAACAGCGTCACAACAAGTTGTTTGGGGAGACAGATCCTACTTACGGCACTGACTTTGTCTACTCCATACATTCCAAAGAACTTATCGTGGGTGGGATCTTCGTGCGTATCTATAACGAGCAGCCTGCTTACCCGATTGAGGTAAAATACTGCTATAGATGTGACTCCTGGTTTTTGTGAGCTAAAAATTGAGCCATTGAAAATCAAGATATATTAAGAAAAATCCTATATTATTTCGATGTCTATATCTCTATAAGGAAAGCTTTTCGCTTTATGAGGTAATTGTATTATATTTAGGAAAAGGTACATGAAAGGTGGTGTGTTTTTTGGTTTCCTCTTTTGGGAAGTTGCATTGTGAGTTTCACACTTCCGTTTGATGAGTTAACCTAGGTCGGGGTATTTGGTGGTAACGATCAATTTTCTTCAAGAGGCAACCGTTACCTCTTTATCCAATGGCAGCAATGTAAAGTGTGAACTCTGTTCTTATTTTCATTGTAAAAGCCATATTGTGTTCGTCTTTTATATGTTTCTATTCACCTTTCTTGTACCTTCTTCCAAATAAAGCAAAAAAGTGAAAAGAGGTTTTCCTTAGAAATATAATATTAAAAATAAAAATCTTTTATTTGAAATATATTTTTATAAAACCAATAGTTTCTGAGGTACAAAAATATATTTTTTATGGAGGTCTTTAAATGTGAAGTTGATTGTTACATATACACCTTGTGTAAAGAAATGTTCCTCTTTTCTCACTGTTTGTGTAACAGTGTATATTATCTCGCCTAGAAAATTTTACGTTTTCAGAGTAAATGTCTCTATCTTAAGATAAAAGAGAGAGAACCTCTGGGTGGTGCATCATACCGTTTGTTTTTTTAAATCTTGTGTGTTCCAGAATGCCAAAGGTTTCACCATTGACCTGCTGGAGTTCCTCGCCTCCCAGTCAGAGCTGTTGAGCGGTATGAGCAGTGTCACACTGTCCACAGCTGACAACAAACAACTGCAGAACATAGTGATGTGTCTGGAAGCTCTCCGCAACGTCATCAAGAACAACGCAGGTACATGGATTGATGACACAAGTGATCACTTGTTTTAATTTCGTTCAAGGTTTGCCCTTACACGTCTGTGCTTTCTAAGGTATAATTATTAATACTCTTAAATCATCATCATCATCATCACCATCATATGTTTTCAGCATATTGTTGGGTCAGTTTGGTAAAATGCCTCCATTTTCCTTTATCCTTCCACCATTTTTCCTCCTTTTATATGTTCTATTCTTCTTCTCTCACCTGCACACTTTTTGTTATCCACTCCTCCCATCTTTTTCTAGCTTTCCCTTGCGGTATTTTTTCTACATACTTGATCCCCATCACTTTCCTTGAAATTTTTTCCATTTTCATTACACGACCATACCATCTCACCCTTGCTTCCTCTACTAACTCCTACCCCCACTCTTTCCCGGATAGCATTAGTCCTAATCCTGTTTCTCCTCTTAAATCAAATCTTGATATGAAATCTCTGTTATTGGCTAAACCAAAATTAAGAATGTGCAAGTTGTTATTATTCACTTTACTAAGTTTGGTTATAATTTGGATGAAAGTATGTTTGAGTAAAATATATCAATATTTGTACTGAAAATATTTCAACTTGAATTACTGTAATAGATATATGCATAAACCTTAAATACAAAGATATATATTTTAAGCTGATAATTTTGTCATGAATAAAGTTAGGTTCTTGAAAATTTGTATTTTCATATAAGTTTAATATGGTTGTACACGTCCATTTAATCATACAAAAAGAATCAAAATAATGAAACACAAAATTTTCAAGACACATTGGAATTTCCAGTAGTTTGAACAACTAATAAAGCTAGACTCAAACTCATATACTCTCATATCCTTAATGTTTCGAGGTATTCGAAGATCAAATCCCTACTTAGATCTTCTTTTTGCTCTTTCAGGTGTGGAGATGCAGTGCATCGGCCATTTCCGGCTTCTGTTTGCCCTCCTAAGTGCCGAGAGCTGCAAGGATGTCCAACGAGGGGCCCTAGAAGTAATCGCCACTGTGACTAGGAACCACGAGTGCGTCAATGACATTGCAGCCTCGGATATTTTGGTGCACCTTGTGGTGGTTCTTTACACATTGCCAGACCACCAAGTCACCATCCTGGACACCCTGTACGCGCTCATGTCTACCACCAAAATAGTCAAGGAGGCTCTTACTAAAGGTTTGTACCATGTACACTTGGGATCTATGAGCTCATATGTTTTCACTTAGAGTTGTCAAGCCCAATCATGCTTTTCGGATGACATGGAGATCAGGGTTCGAATCTCGCTCGGGTATACTGAGGGTGGTCTTTACTAAATGGTTTTTCCCACTTCCTCCACACAAATATGAGTAAACTTCCTCTAAACTCAACCTTCCTCATCCCTTATTTACTAGTCAAATTAGTACTTATGCTTATAACCTGAACAGGTAGGGAAACGTAGTGTTTAAAAAAAGCTTTTTGGAAAGCTCTTGAGTATAGATTCTTGTTCTGATTATCAAGTGATGTGAAAAGACATAAAAACAATTTGTAATGGACTGTATAGCTTACCTTGTCCTATTTAAAATTCAAACATTGGAGGCCTAACTTGTGTAAGAGTGAGAAGAAATAGAAAACAAGAGGTTAATTCAGCGAAGCAGCCTCGAACCCTTGCGGTTTCTTGCTAAAAGAGGTTACTTTAGGGCAAGTTACACCCAATCCACACGCTTAAAATTATAAGTGTAGCACTTGAGGTAACTATTGTGGCAGACATGACAAATGAATACAACACTATGCTGACATGTGTTCCACAGACTTCCAAAAAGGAGGGAAACCCTAAAAAATGGCGGGAAACACCCATAGAACAAATAATGATTATAAAACTAACATAAGAAAAGAACTAAATAAAATGAAAATAAGCTAAAAAAAATATTCAAAAGCTATTTTACAATATTAAATAGGTAAATACGGATAGTATGTGTGCGTATAGCACGCTGGCCACGCCACGCTGGGGTTAAACGTCTTGCGACCGTGTGCTGTAACAAATTGCCTATACGTATTCTCCATATTTAAAGTTTCCTCTTTCCTCTTGAAAACCTTGTCAATTAGTCCCCGCAAGCTGTCCACGTCCGTTGGTAGATTCATAGATCTCATTTGAATTCTATCCAACGACTCGGGAGAGGGAAAAGTGATACTTTCCCCCCCTTTTCATGACCCAGTCTCACCACGTGCCTCAGCGCCATATGTAGCACACTCTCTTCTGCCAGCTTGGATGATTGCATCATCTCCTCGAGGCTACATCCCCCTCTCCTTTCAGCTGCCCTTCCAACTCCATATCCACTTCTGCAGTCTGGCTCCCCCTGCTGTTTGTGTTGTGGTCCATGCCCTTTTCCTACTTTTTCTTGACATATATCCAAATCCCCAGAGCTTCCAATTTTGTTTGGTATTAGTGAGTGTGGGGAGAATGATGGAAGGGGGTAAGTGTTTGAGATTAAGAAAAAACAAAACCATTCAGCTAGAAACTATTAGAATTGTAGTTACGAGTAAAAGTACACTTTGTAAATGAGCAGGCAAAGAAAGAGGAATGAAAGGGAGGGATGGGAAAGAGGGGGAGGGGGATCTTTCAATCACAAACTTCTTGAGAAAAGCATACCTGGAGATAAGAACAAACTTGATTTTTGTCAGAAAAGTGACAGATTAAAATTATTAGTCAAGAACTTTTCAGTTGTGGTCAAAAAGTGGCGGGCAGACGTAAAAAGCTCAGCGTGCGCCATGGCGCTCGCGGGCATAAGGTTGGGGACCTCTGCCTTAGACCATGCAGCCACCGAAGCTGGTTTTAATATTATAACTTTAATAAGTCTTACCATATTAGTTTAGAAATCCATATAGTTTAAATATTAGATTATTCTAAAGAGTAATTTTCAAATTTCCCATTCCCGCCCTGAAATAAGTCATTCCCGTTCATTCCTAATATATACATTTCGGAGACTGAAATAGTTGGTTTTAAATTGATCACTATCTTTTTTTATTGCAATGTCAAAGTCAATGGCGCACCAAAAGGGATGTAACCAGGGCATTTGCCCCTCCCAGGACCACAAATAATTTCAATAAGATCTTAAATTATATAAGGTATAACTAAAATATAGAGCACTGTAGATGAGTCAAGTGTAAAGGATACATTTTAAAAGCACTTGTTATTTTAAAAAAATACACCACTACACACATTTGTAGTGCCACTCACATTTTTTTTAAACTCTCCCCTCAGCTATGTTGAAAAAACTTCCAAATAGATTCCAAAGTGCATTTAATATTCATACACCCTCCCCTGTCTTCTGGCACCATACAAACTGATTATATGCCCATCCCAAAATCAAATCTCTGGGTGTGTCAATGGTCACCACATAATTTTGGAGACATGGGTTAGTTTGGTTCTCAAGCTCCTGATACCTGTAAGGAGTGTACTACATTTTTGTTTCAAAGCCGAATCAAATTTTAGTAAATCTTCACAAAGCCGAGTCAATGCTGGAATAATTTTTTTAAGGATTCATGTTGGAAATAAATATTATGTTTACATATTTATATAGCTATAGGCAAGAAATGTTGTTTACAAAATATTTTATTGCAAAAATAACAAATATCAATATAAGCAAAATCGAAGCTGACACATACAAAGTCGTGGCTGATAAAATATTATAGTAAAGTCGAAGCTGACGAATATTTGATACAAAGTCGAATCTTCACTAACCTCTAATACCTGTCCCCTCGTTCTTGATGCTGTTTTGTCGACTGTAGGAGCTTTGATCTACCTGCTGGACCTGTTCTGCAACTCGAGTGCGCCTGCTGTGAGAGAGAAGACTGCGGAGCTGCTAGCCCGCATGGGGGCCGACAAGTTGGTGGGCCCCAAGGTGCGTTTGGCTCTCGGCCGCTTCTTGCCTGCCGCCTTTGCTGATGCCATGAGGGACTCTCCACAGATCTGTGTGCACATGTTTGAGGGAACTCACGAGAACCCGGAACTGATCTGGGACAACGACGCTCGCGAGCGAGTCTCCAGTGTCATCACTAATCTTAGAGAGGAGTGAGCACAGTTTGAAATATATTTTTATTTGATTTTCATTAACTTTCAATGTACTTCCTTCTTTCAATAATAGACCTTTTCATTGTGTCCTTATCCCTTTATGATATTTTTTTATATATAAAACTAGTACTAGAGTTTGTTCATGATAGGTTCTTACCTGAATTACAGTTCTAAAAATTATGTTTAGGTTTTGGGTTGCCAACACTTGTAAAAGGTCACCGTTTTGTTATAAATGTTAAGTTTTTTAATTAAATGTTATATTTTACATTAAAAATAATGTAAACTTAAGTTTTCTCACACTATTTCATTACTTTTAATAATTCCTTTACACCCAATCCTAAACACTATTTTAAACATAATTAAAAATACTTATTTATTCTTCATTTTGGAATGTTATTTATGATGTGTAATAAATATTATTAAAAACTCATGTTTATCATATATTTTCTTATAAAAAGTAAGGCTCTGCGAAACTCACTAATTCGATTCTAATCAAATATATTCTCGAAGCCGAATAGAATATTTTATATTTGTTCTTTTCCTTAAAAAATCCTATATCGTGCTTATATATATAACTTTTATGCTCAAAAATTATTCAGAAAACTTTTTGTTGCATAATTGTTTATAATATTTCATTCTAGTCTAATAAAAAAACTTTTTAACACAGTCTTACCACCTGTTCTGGTTATACACATGTGTATTAATTATACTAATGATTTAGAGATGAGGAAGGTAGAATTTTAATTAATTGTACCCGCATTTGCATGGAGAGAGAGAGAGTGGAAAACCATTAAAGAAAACCCGCCCTCAGTACACCCAATCAGGATTCGAACCCAAATCTCGCTTTCTTCAAAAGTCTAGTATACTGTGAGAGTGATACCTTAGACCGTGCAGCCACTGAAACAGGTTGTTAAATAATGTTTTATCACAAATTAAATTAAAGTGCTTGTGATTTTTTTTAAATATGAATATTAGTTTGCAATTTGTAGCGGCAATTATACCTAAATAGTCGAATATTTTATCCGTTAATATTTCTATTGACGAAGTTTTGTAATGGTAAAGCTGATTTTAACTTTTTTCGAAGCCCAGGCGTTTCAATGTGTCTCAAATCCCTATTGAATAGTATAAGCTCCTGATAGCCTTTACTGGCACTATCGCACACAAATAAAACAAACCTCTTGTTACCTCACAGACACTACACGGCGCAAAGACAGAACCCGCAGATGATATGGCGCCCGCCGGACGACAACGTGTTGGCCAAGTGCGGCGCGCCAGGGGAGCTGGTGGTGGGTGGAGTGTACCTCAGACTATTTGTCGCCAACCCAGGGTGGGTGCTGCGTCGACCCAAGGAGTTCCTCTCGGAACTGTTGGATACTTGCCTGAACCTCATGAGCAAGGACAAGCCCGACGTAAGTAACAAACTTAATTACTTCACAAATACCGACTTTATGTTCATCTTTGATGGTTGGTTTGTGAATTAACTAAACAGATTAGAAGGTTCGCAAACAAAGTACTTAATAAAATATTTGCTCCTGAAATGTGATTAAGATAGTGGAGTGTGGAGTGTGGAGGAGGTTACATAATAATGAGTTGCATACCCTGTACTTATCATTGAACATTGTTGGGGTAGTAAAATCTCATAAATTATGGTGGGCAGGACATGCAGCGCAAATGGAAGATTCTAGAACCATGTTTAAGGTATTGACTGGCCAACCTAATGGTAAGAGACCATTTGGAAGATCTAGACACAGATAGGAGAATAACATTAGAATGGACCTGAAATAAATAGGGTGTAATGAGGTGGACTGGATAAGAACTAGCTCAAGATAGGGATAGGGTGTAATGAGGTGGGCTGGATAAGAACTAGCTCAAAATAGGGATAGGGTGTAATGAGGTGGGCTGGATAGGACTGGCCCAAGATAGGGATAGGGTGTAATGAGGTGGACTGGATAAGAACTAGTTCAAGATAGGGATAGGGTGTAATGAGGTGGACTGGATAGGACTGGCCTAAGATAGGGATAGGGTGTAATGAGGTGGACTGGATAGGACTGGCCCAAGATAAGGGATAGGGTTTAATCAGGTAGACTGGATAAGACTGGCTCGAGATAGGTGGCATGCCCCTGTAAGTGCGGCAATTAACTTTTGAGTTCCTAATGTCATAGAGTAAGTAAGTAATAAAAAGATAATTTAATTTAAATAGGCTTAATAGACTGTTTGTGCCCAGTTAAAACTTGTTTGCGATTGAAATCAATCTTTTATCTAATAATAATAGTCTGGGGTTTAACGTGTACTTCACACTACTCATAACTAACTTAGCTGAAACCAGAGCAGTTAACATTATTTAGGACAGAACAGAACGTGAGTTAAGATCCATATTTTTCCAATTTTTAGAGCAAAACACTTTTGTAGATTAGATACATTAAGTTGAATTTTTTACGCATGATAATCTCAAAACAGTTCTGAATATTTATCATGTCTACTTAAAATTCTGCAATGCCTGTGACAAATATTCATGAACCGTGTAGATTACCATGTGTAGAAAGTTTATCTAAATGTATTATTTATTTACTAAAGCAATATTTTATTTATTCTGACTTTTAAAAAAAATTATTGTTATAAAAATTGCAAATGCCTTCATATTCTAAAAACCAACCTTAGAGCTAGGAATTATTTTATTTTATCGGGAACATAATAAAATAATTTACCTATTTTAAACACCTCCACCTGCACTTGGTCCATTATAGCTAGTTTCGAACTATTGGATTCAAAGATGGACATGATACTCTTATCAATTATGTTATTTTTGTTTTTCCCCTGATTTTTTTCTGGAAGGTGGACCTCCTAGAATTAGCCATTAGTGCCTTGGTGAGTTTGCTTCAAGCTCAACCTGCCCTCGCTGACCAGGTGCCCTCTTTGGGGCATATACCCCGACTCTGTCACCAGATGGTGTCATGCAAGCAGCACAATGATGTACCCAAGGCCGCCATATTGGTGCTACATCAACTCGCCACCAGCGAGGTAAGAGACTTACAAAGGTCAACAACTCCCTTTTGAAACTCTAATTCCTTTACTCAAATCCAAACAAAGTTTGTCTAAACTAAGAAATAAATTGAAATATAATATTTCTCTGTTATCTCGTTGAAGGTTTGTATCCAAGCTATGGGACATACAGAATGCATCAACCCTTTGAAGAAAGCCATGCAGGCTCGCAAGGACATGATTGGCGTGGCTTGCGAGGCCCTCAACAGGCTGTTTTCAGCCAATCAAGACCAACTCATCAAACAGGTATCATCATCATCATCATCAACAACTATTTCTGATCTGTAGCAAGGTCAGTTTTAGTAAAATGCTTCCTTCAATCCACTTCTTTCATCTAACCATACTTCTTCCTTCATTTGTTTCCATTCTCCTCTCATTTGCACATTTGCTGTTATCTGCTCCTCCCAACTCTTTCTTGCTCTCCCTTGTGGTCTTTTTACCTACATACTTCATCTCCATCGCTCTCTTTGAAAATGTCCATACCATCTAACCCTTGTTTTCTTTACTATCTCATGTACCCCACTCTTTCCCGAATAACTTAATTCCTAAACCACCTAATCTTTTAACTAATATCACGATTAATCAGCCGTGAGATGGGCTCCTAAGTAGGCTTATGAATATTTTTTTACCTATACTGGATTCCATAAACAGGAAAAAGGTATGTTCAGGGTAAATTTTGTAGTTTTATAAATTTCTACTAGACATCTGCGAAGCAAGTTTTTTGATTTCAAATTAAATCAAATATTATTCATGAATTTTGAATAATTATTGAATCGATTCATATTCTCGCCAAATATGATCAAATTATTATGTTAAATAAAAAGTGTTATAAATTAAAAAAAAGCCCATTAAATTAGCTTTGGACCCAGAGACGAAGGTTAATTAAAGCTGTTTTTTTGGAAAAAGTGGGACTTAATTTCTGGTAAGTATGATAATAATTAATAAGCTTTTACTTTACTTCGCAAGAATTGTTATTAAAAATATATTTATGTGGTTTAGGCACATTGTGGGATTTCCACGGCCTAAACCCTCATTGATTTTATTCTAGTTTGGTTTGATTGGAGCTGTTGAATCAAATAATATAAAACTCGGTCAACCTTAGTGGTCTTGTGGTAAAATGCTCACCTCAGGAGCTGATTTTTGTGGGTTCAAACCCAGCTGGGTTCAACAGATTTTTCCTAAGTAATACAAATCAATAAGATAAGTAAAGCTGTCGGTCCCATGTTGATTGTGGTATACGAGGGCTATCAAAAAATTTCTGGACTGGTACTGCCATCTGGATAGCAGTTGTAGTAGAGCTATGTAACTTTAGACGGTAACACTAGCATGTCTTGGAAGTTGTGTACATGGCCTGTGGCGATTTGCACGATAAATCGGAAAAAGGAACAGCAAGTGTGCGTCAAATTTTGTGTGAATCTCGGGAAAATTGCAATGGAGACTCTAAAAATGATTCAACAAGGGTTCAGGGAAGAAAGCAAGTGTTTCATTATCATGCCCAGTTAGAGGCCCATCGGACATCCGTTGAGGACGACGAACACACAGGGAGGCCCAGCAGCTGCACAACACCCACCATGATTGCCAAACCTCAACAGATCATTCATCAGAATCGACGACAGACCATTTAAGACCTTGCTGAGGAGATGGGTATTAATTTTGGAACATGCCAAAAAATTCTGACGTTTGAGTTGGGCATGCACCCTGTCACCTCAAATTTATGCCCAGAATCCTGACAGCTGACAAGCAGCAGCACGTCGACATCTGCAATGAGCTTCGTCAGGTCACTTCCGACGATGCAACCTTCTTGTCCAGGGTTATCACTGGTGATGAGAGCTGGTTTTACGGTTATGACCCTGAGACCAAGCAACAATCTACCCAATGGAAAAGCCCAAACTCACCAAGACCAAAAAAAGGCCAGACAGGTGAAGAGCTATGTTAAGATCATGCTCATAATGTTTTTAACATAAGAGAATTGTGCACAAAGAATTTTTCCCAGCAGATCAAACAGTCAATTCCGCGTTCTACTGCGACGTTTTGCGGCAACTGCGTGAAAATGTGCGAGAACGTCGCCCTGAGCGTTGGCGACACCAACAGAACTGGCTTTTGCACCACAACTATGCCCAGTCTCATGCTTCCCTTTTCATCCGGCAGTTTTTGGCCAAAAACAAGATGGCTCTTGTCCCCTAACCTCCCCACTACCCTGTGACATTTTTCTATTTCCTAAAATGACGATCAAGCTGAAGGGCCACCACTTTGACACCCTTGAGAAGATCCAGACAGTACTGGACAGTCTTACAGAAAATGAGAGGAATGCTGGGAGCAGTGTATACGTGTGGAAGAGGACTACTTTGAGGGTGATGGCAGTCACTAGGCCCTATGGTAGGTTTTATGAGTTTTATAGCATCAGTCCAGAAAATTTCTGATATCACCTCGTATAAAAGAATCCTGGAAGGTATGTGAAAAGACCTTTACTGGCAAAATTCGTAGGCCTTTTTGCTCCTCATAAAAAATTCTAATGTGCTGATATAATAAGCTGGTTTAAAAATTGCATGTACCTCACATAAATAAATAAAAAATATATATAGATAATTTGAATTGATATTGATATTATCGAACCTTTCTGTTAACACATCTAATAATTTTTCCCTTCGATTGTAGGCAGCTACAGTAATTTGATCTTGTCAGACAAATTGAAAAGATAGCAAAACCATCTAATTCCAAATCATTTTTGAAGGCATATAAGAAGTTTAATTTTCTTAAAATGACTGTGTTCCAAAGGCATTGGAAGCAGACATGGTGCCATATCTCTTGGGACTTCTAGAGGGACGCTTAGAAACTCTGGAGAACCCCGCCACGACAAAGGCGCAGATTGTGAAGGCGCTGAAGGCTATGAGTCGAAGCTTGCTCCTCGGTGATAAAGTGACCGCCATTTTGGAGAAGTCATCGGTTTGGGCGGAGTACAAAGACCAGCGCCACGACCTGTTTATTAGTAACTCGTCTAGAGCCGGCTACCTAACGGGTAACTTAATATTTTAAAATGGATCTTAGTTCAACACCTTAGCTCATTCGGTAATGTGTCTGCCTACCGAGCCTAAAGTCCCAGGTTTGATTGCCGCCACGGACAAAAAATGTATCATTGGTTAAATGTGAGTTTCCCCTGATAAATTAATGACTGGGGATTGCATGTCGTGTTTGTTTTAGATTTAATTCAGTTTGTAAGTTGTGTGGTGATATAACCAATTGTTACAGAAATTGCACATTAAGTGCCCTAGAAGTGTCAGTTCTTGTCCTTTATGTTAATCGTTTCTATTGCATGTTTCTATCATTCTTTATCAATTTCCCTTTTCTCCCTTATGTATTGTTTTCTTTGAGGAAATTGAGTTGCCCGCTTCACTCTCCCTACTGATGAGTTCAGATAGAATAAAACTAAAGCCGGGTGATTGGGTGGGAACAAGCAATTTTCTACTTCTTTGTCCAGTGGCAGCATTGTGACATGTGAACTGTGTTCTTGGCGTTCTAAAAGCCATATTGTGTTGGATCTCTTTTATATGTTTTTAGTTTCTATCCATCTTTACTGCAACTTCTTCCAAATACAACAAAATTCAAGTTATGGTGAGACTAATTGTACACTAGTTTGTTGTTGACCTTGTGGGGTTCTTTCCTTTTCAGCAGGTACGCCAGCCACTGCCGGCTACCTCACCCAAGGCACCACCAAGACGCTACCAGATGCCCCACCTCCCATGGACAGAGAAGACCCCATGGTCAGGACAGACATCATTTGATGGCACCCAGGGTGCTGAAGAAACGTCTTGCCTGTCCACTTACATTTTGGTGAGTACAGCTCGCACTCAAATATTATGTATAAGAAAAAACCTTTTTTTATCACAAAGTTTCGCTACCAGTTCTAATTTTACACTTTTGTACTAATTACGCTAATATGTTAGGGATGAGGAAGGTAGAATTTAAAGTAAGACTACCTGCATTTGAGTGGAAGGAAAGTGGAAACCACCCTCAGTAGACCCGGCCAGGATTCAAACCCTGATCTTTCTGTCATCATCAGGTCAGTCTAACACTATGGAACAACACCTTAGATCGTTTAGTCACTAAAGCTTTTATTTTTAATTATTGATAGTTTTTTCAACAGTTAATCTGAAGTAAACCTCTGGATGAAATGCAAATATAAACATGTGCTCACCTTAGAAGGGTGTTTCATCTGATGAACTTCATTTTTCATATTTAATTTAAAAAACATACATTAATATACTATATTATAGAAAATAAATAACCATCAAATAGCTTTTAAATGAATGAAAACATTTTGGCGACACTACCATTATTTTAAACCATGATTTGCTCTTTTCCAAATTACATTATTTTTTAATTAGTTTACTTATTAAAAAAAATTACATCCACTACCATTTACAGCCTGTAGCCCAGGTCAGTTTTTTATTGAAACCATATATTTTCCACTACCGACTTGCTAGACCCGTTGTAGCTTCATATGCCTTATAATCTAACTTAAGACTAGGACAAACACAACATTCAATCCCCGACCATCAATTTATCAATGTGAGCGGGTAAACCCACATTTTCATCAATTATAGATTTTCAGCCATGCCAGGAATTGTACCCTGGACCCTTAGCTCAGTAGGCAGACACGCTACATACTGATTTAAGGTGTTTGACCGTATACTGATAATTAAGATTATTTAAATAATAATTGAAATTGATATGCTGTTACTGAAACTATTGTTTAACCAGTGCAGTGTTTAAAATGTTTATATATTAAATACACTTTTTATTTAAATATGTATTAAAAAAATTATAGTATTTCATTTAGGGTTTATATATAGTTTGAGCTGTGGAACAATTTTTTTATTGTAAATTGTAAGTGGCTATTTCTTCAACAGGGTTGTCCAGATACTTATGGGTGCTGAATTGTGACAGAGCTAAGGATTTCAAAACAAAGCAATCGTCACTATTCAAACACTGCGTGTGAAGTAAGTGAGGGTGAATGCGTCATCAGGGTAACGTTATGATCAAAATGTAGCCCTATTTTCTGTGATATATTTGTGCATAAAGAAAGTATATAGGCACAGTTTAATACTAAAAAATATGCCATTAAAAAAAGTTTATTTTTGAGTTGGTAGTTTGCATGCTCGAGTAATGATTAAGAGAGAGAAAAAAGTGTTTTTTTAAACATTCAATTGATGCTAACGGACCTAAAAGTGATTTATAAGACTAAAGTGTATTAAGAGTCGAGTTAAGACTTTGTGCTATGAAATAAGTTCTTACATAGTAGTTAAATAATAGTGAAGATTTAATTTTATACATCCCTGCGTTCCATTATTCTCAGAGCTCCCCATAGAAGAGTTTTGCCACATTAAACTGCAGCAAACTAGAAACTCCTAACTATACCCCAATTTTCTTACAAATTGACACACATCTGACAGCTAGAAAAAGTTACCAAATCTACAAGTCATGTGATACGTAGCGGTCGCTTTTGATAAATATTATCAATACCTATAAAATAACAATAATAATAATATAGTAAAATGTTATCAATGTGTTGATGGATGCATTTTACTAAACTGATCCAGCCACAGGCTGGAAACAGTTGCTTCAAATTTCCATTCGTAAGAAAATCCAGGTATATACTTTATTTTCCCCTTAAAATAATAATGTAATAGCCGGCTTTGACTCGGGTTACTAATCTAAATGTTTAGGTGTTGAAATGGCTCCATATACCAAAAGAACACATCTTGAGGTGTATGAATAGAATATATGGTAGTAAATTAATGTTTTGAACTGTCAGAAAGGCTTTTTCAACCAACAAATCGACTATATCCAATTTATTTGTTTTCAATTAAATTTAAAACAGTTGAAAATGGACTCATTGAGACTTAAACTTGCTAAGGTTCTATCACTGAGCTATGCAGGTTAGAACATTGACCAACTGTCCTGTGTTTGGTTCTTGTTTCTAAATGTCATTAGATTTAATTTAAATATGTATCCTCAGTGGCATAATTCGGGTGAGGTAGGTAGAGGGCACGTTCCCTGTGCACCAAATTCACAAACAATATTAGCAAGATCTTGCAGCCTTATCAAAGGGGAGGGGGTGTGGGTCAGGCACTGCCCAGGAAGGACTAAAATTCACTTGAATTGTGGAACGATGGAAAGTATTTTTCAGCAATAATGTGAAGTTAATCAAAACTAGAACTGTAGGTACAAAGAGCTTTTTTTACACCCCCCTTTTCCAATTTTGATTACCCAAAAGAATATAATATCTATAACAATTAATTTTCTAATTTCGTTTTACATTGTTAAACAATGAGGAAGCCTAAATGTTAAATGATTTTATTATGTTCAAATTTCTACAATTTTGAAGAAAGTTTACATGACTCTTAAAATAATTTTACATTGTTTAATGCTTTCATCTTATTTTGTATTAGCTAACATATTTATTTTAGCTCCTTTATATTTGAATGAAAAATATATTAATGTTAATATTTTCATTTTTTGGGAGCAAGTGTTTTTTTCATGAACTTGTGTCATCAAAGATGTGTATAAAAAACATTAATTTAAAAAAAAAAATAGTTCCTAAGTAGAGTTATACATTTAAAATTTTGGCCTGTTTAGTAAACACTAACATTCCATATTGAACTAAACTATACTGAATTCATGTATCAATTACTAATTTGTATTAATCTATTTATGTACTGTGTATGTAAAATATTCTATATCCCTTTTGGGAAATAACCATTTACATTTTGTCCAAATACAGTTCAATTTATTTTATATAAAAATGAGCAGGTAAATTTCTACAAAAGCCCTTTTCATACCATTATGTAAACGCATCTACTATTTTTTAAATGGCTTGGTCTACAAATCATTGGTTATTATTATAAGAAATATACTTTTGATTTAAGAAAGTCTCTTTGCCTTCTACATTTCATATTAGCACCAATGAAAAGAAGATTATAAGACTTTTTTTTTCCCCAAAAAATAGTTTTCTTCATCAATTACAACACAAAATGGTTTGCAATCTCACAAAACATAATTAAATTATTTATTGTGTATAGGCTAACATGCAAGAGGATATTATCACAAAAGTTGATTAATTAATATTTTATTTTTTAATATTAAGAATTTACTATAGAAAATGTAGCTTCAAGTTTCATAAAGTTCATTTTTTAAAGTAACTTTTTGTGATGAGAGATTTTATTTAATCTGCTCAGTTCTTACAAGGAGTTAGCCACAAAGTAGTCACAATTGTCACTGATGAGTCACATGTGTGTCCCTGCAGGATTAGGAAGTAGTATATCAAACTCTGAAACAAAAATAAACATTTAAAACATGTTCTCCATTATTTTGTTTTAAAATAAAATTCATAAATTTTATAAATAACACCTGGACAAGGGAATCAAAACAGGGAGCATTGGTGCACTAAGCCAAGTGTCAATATGATATTTGATGCAGCTACATCAGTAACTAAAGATCATAAAACTTCTAAGCTTTGCTAGTCACCTACAATTGTACAAACAATGGCTTGCCTCCATCATGCAAACTGACTTACATTTCTAACTAATGTTTGAAATATATTATCTTTAGAAAATAACTCTTAGACGTAAACTCCTTTTCACTTTTGAGGTGATATCCTTTTATATGTTTCTATTTGTGTACTTTTGTTTTTATTGTGTTCCTTTTCTTCCCTTTTTGTCATTTGGTTTCCTCTTTTGTAGCCTTATATTGTTATTACTTGAAGGCATGTAATCTAATAAATAGTTTTCCTTCAATTAAAAAGGAAATCTGCATTTTAATCAAAAGTGAAAAGGGAACATGTCATATTATTTCTACATGCCTAATAGGGATGTGTGAAGTTCAATTAAAAGTAAACTCAAATATTTCTTGTTAGTTTTTTTATCCTTGAAAAAAATATATTTTTGGTTATTTATATAATAGCTTTAAGTTATTCTCATTTTAAAATTTAATCAAGTCGGATTTTTTCCATAATGTACCCATATTGTTTTGTACTTTACATGATAGCTTAGAATGACAATAATAATTGGGGAACTTTTGTAACCTTCAGAAGTCAAAGCTGAAATTTGTTTTGAAGCCAAGTTGAAGTTTCGAAGCTTCGCACTCCCCTACATAAGTATGATTATGTATTAAAGTTATAATCTATTGTTTGATAGTGGCCAAGTCGTACTTGGATATTTGGTTTTTCATGCTCCTTCATGACAGTCCAACCTGCCATCTTGTGTAAATGTACAAGATGCCTTGTCTACTCACGTAAAACATCTTTTACAGTGTAATTTTTTTTCAGAGCTCAAAGCAGAGAAATGAATTATCTAAATTTAAAACTTGCATTAATGTTAGATTTGGAAAGTTTTGTTCAATGCCATACTTGCCAATGTTTTCATATCACAGTATATTTGGCCTCTTTTAACATTCCCTAAAATATATATTCTAAAATTATTCTTTGCAAATAGACTTAGTAAATTGAACCCTATTTAAAGGGCATATATTGTTGAGCAACTGTTGCCTTAGTATTGCTAGCCAACTTAAGTTAAATTGAAAATAGTAACAACATTGACAACTTATCTGCTCAGAATCTTTTCATAAATATTTATTTAAATGACTGAAAGTGCCCAGATTGTACACTAAGTTTACTACACTTATGATGTAACATATGTTATTTTTTTAATATGGAGTGTGCAAGGATTATACATATTAATCTTTAATATCATTAGCGTCAGTGGCTTTTTCTTTTTTTAATGGAGGCCATAATCTATCTTTATTTATTGCACAGCTGAGCTCTAAACATATGTTGTCTGTTATGACTTCAAAATGTGTAACTAATGTATCGCCATGAGATGGGAAATTTGTGTCTAAACTACAAAAGCACAAAAATGTATATGCTCTTATACCAAATCTTTGTTATAACATATTTACCTAGTGTATAAAGGTACATGAATGTATCTCTTTAGTTTAAGTTTATACAAATAACTTATGTTTAAAATGGATGCTATCTAAGATGTATTTTCTCTATTTATGTAATAAATATTGAAACACAATTTTGCCTCTGTGAGACGGTACAGATATATTTTTAGTTAAAATTGTAAGTTCAGACACTTATAGTGAACAGTAGTTTTTATATGTGGAAGAAGTACTTTTCCTTAAAAATCACCCTCCGTATAAAGTCCAATGAAAAAATTAAATTTATAAAAACTCGTGTCTTAACAATGAGTAGAATATCGTGTTTGAACTCTGGTCGGTCAGGTGTACTTTCTTAGCATTAAGTAGATTATGATCCCAGCACTCACAGAGAGTAATGGTGTGTCTAACGATGATAGTTGGCATGTCCCAAGAAGCCCGGCACTACAAATGTGTCTGCACTTAACATATATTCATAAGTACAACTGAAACATGCTTCAGTGGCCGCATAGTCTTATACACCCCAAAAACGTAATAATGTGTTTGTTGTGAAATTCGAGGTCTAGAGTTTTCTGGTGAATGTATAGACCTTGACCTTGTTTCCTTTTTCAATGTTTAATCTAAAATATCAGTTTGTATTTTCAACTGACATGAGCAAAAATGTTCCTAAATTTTTAGTAATTACCTGGGAGTCTATATTTTTCAATATTAAAGTTTATAAAATGATCCTTTGTCCGCTACTTGCGCAGATTACAAAACTAGTAACTGCCAGTATTCAATAAGCGAATGTTTATACGTTTGGCTTAACAAATTGATTACAAACAATAAATGAGACAGTTTAACATTTAGTGCCATCGTAGATATATATATATATTTCTTTACAAATGATGTATTCTGGACACGCTCAGACTTATCGTGGATTCACACGTTCACCGAAATACAAGCGCGGTCACATGAGGAGCTATAAACCAATCACAAGATTTCCACCCTAGTGCGCATGCGCTGTAGAGCTAGAAGCAAGCAGACAACTTTGTTGGCTGTTGTGAGGAGATTTGGCTAATGGAAAGTGTGTGTTTCGATGTATTGGATTGTGCCATTACACAGCATTATAATTTGAAAACGTCCATCGTGACAATAATCTGAGATATCTGTTTATCCACTAGAAAATTTAAAAAAATTGATAATCAGCTGTTTTAAGTTTGTGTTGCAGTACAGTGTAATTTCTGTGCCACTCAAGCAGGATTTGATCTCTATTTCCAGCGAACGTATGAATTAAGCTTAATTCACTGGTGAACTACTCAAACTCCATTTAACTAATATTTTTTATATCCAATGATTTTGAAATAAATTAGATTCAAACGTTACTAATATTATTTTGCCTAAAACTATGTTTCTGTGTGTTGTAAGTGAGCAATTCTTGGATAAGAATTTTTTTTAAATTACTACCATGATTTGTGAAATATTATTTAAATTTCTCAAAGATTGGAAAAATTAGATAAGTTTAAAGAGTTTTAAAAAGAGTCTTACAAATCTGCTAGGCCCAGAAATAAAAAAGAAACTATTATTTATCTTGAGAACATAAACATGCTTAAAAAAAATCTAATCGATCCAAAATAATACAATGTATTGGACTAAATTAAAAAAAAAATTACAAAATATACTTGCTCCTATATAACATTACACTAAATACGATACTAAACTAAACATATTTTTTTTTACCAAAAATCCACTTCATGCAACAATGATTAAAAAGCCTCCAACCCTTCGACCGGGAGCCACTTGGAGCTCTCCAGAGCATCCCACATGTTGTAATCCCGTTCTATCAGCTCTCGGTTCATCCGCTCAATGTCCACAGGCATATTGTGTTCTGGAAAAAAAGAATAATAATAATAATAAAGTCCCCTCACACCAACTGAGTCGAATGTTAACCCACCTGTTTCCGTGGTACAAGGCATCCCTCTCGCAAAAAAATGGACTGCCGATGACGAGGAAACAGAGGTTTGAATCCAAGTTGGGTGCACGGAGGGTGCTTTTCCCTATATGGTTTTCCAGTCTACATCACTAAAAATTTGGGTACACTTCCTATTAATTAAACCTTCCTCATCCATGGATAACACATTGGCGTGATTGGTATTTGGTACCTATGTGTACTACCCATACAAGTAGTAGAATAGAAGAATGAGCTAAAAAAAATATTTAAGCTTATCTAGTCTGGTTTGCAGGTGACAGGGAGGTTAGGTATTTAATCGTGGCTGAGTATTTGGTATTTTTTCCTGGACGATTTCCTGCTCTCCTTCCATGCATATGCGGATACATTCTTCCTGTATCGACTGTCCTCATGCCTACTTCGTTATCGCAATTAAATATGTAGGTGGTGAGAAGCAAAACAAAAAAAAATTCCCCACAGTTGAGAGACCACCTGCATAGCTCCTACTTACTCTATGGTATTAGGAACTCGAAAGTTCATTGCCGCACTTACTAAAGGTCGCCACCCATCCCTAGTTTGAGCTAGTTCTATCCAATCCACTTCATTACACCTTATTTCTTTTAGGTTCATTCTAATACCATCCTCCCATCTGTGCCTAGGTCTTCCTACAGGTCCTTCCCCTTTTAAAAGCCATTTACTTACTCACCAACTAGTTCAAGGTCGTCCTCAGGGTTACCATTCTCATCCGAGCCTTGCAAGATGGAGGCAGCGTAACTTGTTTGACTGTAGTCTTGCATTCCCTGGGTCATGTGCGCAACTGAGGCAGAGGGGTCTGTCCCACTGGTGTCGTAGTAGCCCTGCCACGCAGAGTAGTTCTGCCAATACGACATGTCGTAATACTGGCTGTAGTCCTGGCTGGAGCTGTAGCCCCCACTTGTGTTGGCAATGGAACCGCTGTAAACGTAGGACAACATTTCACAGTACGAATAAGTAGAGGTTCGGATAGAATGGAGGATTTTTCTGACACTTTTTAGGGGTCAGAGTTCCGAGTTTGTAAAGAGGTAGTGGCTCCAGTCTAGAAAACTGAGATTAACGACTAGAGGGTTTGTTGTCCTGACCACATGACACCCTCTATATGTAAATGTTAGCGGCAGCCGCTGAGTCTATATAACTCGATTGCTGGCTCAACCCATGTAGTTTTAATAAATTATACGGCCCTAAATATACAACATGCTAAGTTCTCAGGATTCATTGTAAATTGAATTACCTTCCTCCAGACATTCTGTGCGCCTTGGGGACAGCGTTACTAATTTTAAGGGGCTTTCCCCCCAGACCTGTGAAAGAATTCATTTGTTTCAAACAAGTCTTTTGTTCCTCCTCGTTGGCGAATCTGATGAATCCATATCCTTTGCTGTATCCTGCACTATCCAGGATCACTGAAAGAAAGAAGGCAAGCTGAACAAGACAAATAATCAAATCTACATCTCTCCAAACCAGGCCTGAGCAAATTTTTTGGCCAATTGGGAATTTAAATATAAGAATGGGTTGCCAAAAAAAAATATTTTTTTGTAAGATTCAATTTATCATAAAAACTTTAAACAACATAAAAAAGGAAGATAATATTTTAACATTAGTAATTTATTCTCAAATAAAACAACTTAAAGTTCTGTTTTATTTTATGTTGATGTGATGTTTGTTCTGTTTTATTAATGTGAGGAATCCCATTTTTATATACTGCCATTATTTATTTAATGTCCGATATAGATTTAGTAGTTGATAGTCTTAAAACTGCTTGTAAATATTCACCCGAGTATTGTATAGACATTGTATCTACCTTCATAAGAATATGATTTTTTTTATTTTGGTATTTTTGACACAAATTTTTTTTTCTGTATAGAAATAGCTATAGTTTATGATCGGCATAAAAATATGTGATTGGCCACAATTTTCTCAGGGCTGCTCTAAACTCAATGATTGCTTAAGTAAAGGGGAAGCCTGAATATATAGTTAGGTTAGGTTTCGATATTCCCTTCACCTTTGCATCTTCTAAACGTGTGAAAGTGATCAAAAGATGAAAAAGTGTGTAAATCACTTCAGTGACCAAATGGTCTAAGGCATCACTCTCGTGTTGGACTGGCCTGCTGATGACAGGGAGATCGAGGTTCAAATCTAAGTCAGTTCTACTGAGGCCAGTTTTCTCTAAATGGTTTTCTACTCTTCTTCTACGCAAATGCGGGTAGATTACCTCTAAAATGTTTCCTTCCTCATCCTTACCCCATTACTGTGAATTCACACCTTCGCCAAAAAACTAGCACAGAACAGAGACAGTCATGTGACGAGCTCTAAGCCAATCACAAGATTTTCACCTTATCGGCGCGAGCTGTTCCGCTGAAGTTCAACTCATCTCTACTTTAACTCATCTCTACTTTGTCCGCTCTGCCCGAGATGTTCGGCACAGGAGAACCAATTAAATCTCAGAACCAACCATCTCAAATCAGTGTGCATGTGTTCTACAGCTATAAGCAAGCCGACAGATTCGTTGACTTTTGTGAGAAGATTTGAAATAACCCCTTAATGTAGAGCATGTGTATTGATGTATTGGATTGTGCCATGACACAGCATTATAATTTGAAAACATCCATCGGGAGAATGATCTAAAATATATGTTTATCTACTAGAAAATAAAATATGTTGATAATTAGCTGTTTTAAGTTAGTGTTGCAATACATCATGGGTCTACATACAGAGTGTGAGTTGCTGTGCCACTCAATTTTCAGCGACCGTGTGAATCAAGCTTTAGAGTAATTATATATGTATACAACTTAAAAAGGTAGTAAGACGCGGTGATTTAACAAAAGGTGTAAAGAACTTAAAATAACATTTTACTTGTCATCTATCATGGCTTAACCTAACTAACCTTTTAAGTTGCTTCCTTTCCTTCCTTATCATCACTTACATTACATTATTTCACAGTGAACCCAACGGTTGTAGTGGGTCCAATCTTCATCTTCGTTTTACTTACGAATCTCTGATTTGAATTCAAATTTTTTTAAATCATTTTAAGCATAAGAGGTTTACTTTTCTAAATTAATTCTTAAGTTACTCTATACATGGTATTCACTCAACTTGAACTATGAAATTCCTGACTTTTTCCATGATCATTTCCTAAAATTCCCAACTCAAAAAAGTTACTCTTCTACAATCTCCCCCCCCCATAAATTTTTTTATTAATCCTTTTTATGACTAATAATAATATGTTTTAAAATTTAAATAAACTACCAGTACTTTTTTGTATTAACAGTCTGCTAGGATTAGAAAATTATAACATATATTATACAGCTACAAAAAAAAGTCTGATCACATTGTAATTTACTGATTTAATGATTATTATATTTCAAATTTTGAGTAAAACAACAATTTCTAAGTTTTTTTTTATTTACCAAATTCCCGTTTTTTCTCGAACACTTCAAATTCCTGGCTAATTACAGTTTTTCCGGATGGAAGACACGTTAGAAAATAAGAATGGTAACCAAATGTTAACATTTATTTTTATATTCAGTAAGTGGTAAATCAGTGACCTGGAGTCCGGTTGTTTCTATAATTATGTTGGTCTAAATTAGAAATTGGTCAAATCTGAATATTTATTTTACCTTTGAATCTTAAATTTTGAACTCAAATCTTGTATAAAAAAAAACTATGAACAAACGAGGAAATAGGAATACAACCAAATAATAGAAAACAAAATTTGTAGCAAAATGTTAACTTTTTTTGCACAAATACACTCATTTTAACATTCATACATTTAGTTGAGTACAGTATTAAATTAATAATCTGGGATCTGGTTCTTGTGTTTTCTTTGTAATTATGTTCGCGCTAATCAACCAATAAGGCGTATTAGAGCTCTAAAAAATGTCCACTTTGATTCTTTTTTCTGATATCGAATCTGATACTGTCTTGATTCTCTTAACATACTCAAGAATTCGATGATCTCATAGTATAAATCACTAATAAAGGACCTCTGACACATTACTATTTGCATGTCATCAAAGTACCTTTCGCTGTCCTGACAGACGGGTAGCGTGAAGCGAACGTTCTGTACAGCGTGTAATCGTCGACCTCCGGAGTCAAGTCTCCCACCCACAGGGAGAACTCTCTGTCAATAGGAGAACGTCCCGTCGTGCTGGCGTGGTTCAGCTTGAACCTCACTGGCTGTGGAAATAACATTACAAGCAAGATATCGTCATATTGCAGGCTCGCTTTGGTGGCCGAATGGCCCGAGGCAGTGGTTTACAAACTGTGGGTCACGACAATTTTATGTAGGACGCAAATATTTTTTGAAATGTGAATGTTTTTATAATTATTTGAAAATAAATATCCTGAAATAGTGAGAAAGTGAAAATAAAGGGGGGGGGGAGGTAACATATAGATACAGGAATTGGGTTTCATGTTGTTTAAGTGCCTGTGGAATGGACGTACCTCATTTATGAGAAATATATATATATATATTTTTAAACTAATGTGGAATAGGCCTAATACCCGCCTCGGTGGCGTAGTTAGCTAACGCGCTAGTTTCGTGTTGAGCTAGACTTCCGAGGACATGGTTTTCCACTCTCCCTCCATGTAAATGCGGGTTAATGCCCTCAAAATTCAACCTTCGCCATTCCTTCTAACCCAAGAGCTGATAACTCACGGGACTAGTGTTGGGTATGATCTTCCCACTGAGCTTATGCATGGAATTGAGCGCCATATCGTCCGAGCTGAAGTGGACAAAGCAGTAACCGGCCGGTTCCCCGGTGTATTTGTTCCGCATCACCTTGACATTCTGGGGCTGCTCCCCCATTCTTTGAAACGCAGCCATGATGAAACTTTCTGTCATGTATGGTTCCAGCTGAAAATATCAACAATTTCAGGGTGGCCATCCAAATTATATTTTAAAATTCCTTGACTTTTCAAATTTTTACAGAGCCAATATTTTTCCAGTTATTTTATAAAAAATATTAAGTGTATTACAAGATTACTGTATTAATATCACGACGTAAGGTGATTATTAGACACACGATAGGCCTACACATTCTAGAATTGTCACTCAATTAAGGGGTTAGAGGATTTCACCCTAAAGTGAGCCAAATTAGAATTCATAGAGATTCTATTGAGCCATTAAAAATTCACCTTACACCAATAAACTACAGTTTAAAATTGTTGCGACACAGATAATTTTTTCAATTTCCTCTTCCTTTAGGCCCAAACGTAATATTTATTTATTTAATTTAAGGTATTTAATGTGCACTTTCTAAACCGACTAATTTTATCAGCGCACAATAATTTCTTTGATTGAGAATGAAAGGGCCTACCAATTTTGCCAGGAAAGGTATTTTCACACATCGTACCTTATCTTCCAGGATTCTTTTATTTACTTCCCCTCCAAAGGAAGTTGTGCTACAGATTTATAATGCTCAAGAAATATCTGTCGACCCCATCTAACGTAATTGAATTCTCACGTACACCCATAACCATAATTCAATTTTGACTAAGACATGTGTTAGAGGAGTGTAAAGGCAACACAAAAATCACATTTTGAAATTGAGGTTAGTATAGGTAGGCCTAGGTAATCAACTTGGACAGCTGTGTCAAAATAGATTTGTACCGATAATATTATGTTATTTTGACTATAGTAATAAAAGTTGGGTACCCTTCAATGTTTTTTGAAAACCTATTCCAGAAAATAGATCAAATTCCCATACTTTTCCCTAACTATACAAATTCCTTTACATTTACCCTTTTCCCCAGGACACCCAGCATTTACCATTCAGAAAACAAGAGTCAATATATTAAATTTGTTGTAATGTCCGAAAGTCCTATCCTTAGTAGCCCATCTTATAGGTAATATACAAACGACTTAACAATAGTTTGGCTAGTGAATGGTAAGATAAGTTTAATAAAAAATAAGAATTTGCTGTTTGTATGATTAGTAAATCTGGTTTTAAATTGTACCACAATGATAAAATTTTATCGCACATATTAAAAATATAGAGCTTATTTAACCAGGAATCGATACCTTTCTTATTGTTGCCACAATAATTGCCAAGTATACTCACCCCCCACAAATGTATCAAAACCACTTTCTAGCTGTATTGAATGATACCCCACCCTTATCCCCTTTCCAACACCCAGACATCACCATCCCTCAGCCTCCGAGAGTTAACCAATCTCATGCTTCTTGTAGGCTACACCTCACAGCAATGCACCTCTTGGCTCTTGCTCTTAATTCTAGCTTCATGGCCACCAACCTCTACTTCTTTTCTAAACTCAAAATGCCTCCTTTAAAGAAGGACCCCAATTAAAGTCCTATTATCCTTCTCTAGAGTGGACTCAATATAAAGCTTGAGATCTATTCATAGCACGAGCTCGATTCTCACAGAGTTTTTTCTAATTAAACTACATGATATGTTAATATATAATAATAATCGACTTTAATGGCGAAGTTAAGGCTACCGCCTTTTCTTACACTTAACCAATACAATTAAAATGAAATTTAATAAAATGACATAGTATATAAAAACACACAAAAAAAAGTATAAAAACTAGAGCTAAGATACACAAGGATTATGTAATATGAAAACGCACACACACACACACACACACACACACACACGAGGTGTGATTACGTCTCACTCCTCAATATCACGAATGAGCTTCCACACGCAGCTTATTTGCGACTTTTCGCTTGAAACCATTCAATTCTTATTTCTTTACATCGTTGGTTAGGGTATTCCATGAACGAGAAGCTGAAACAGTGAAAGAATTTGAGTAATGATTGGAATTATGAAGGGGAATGAATAAAGTTGAGTTTTCTTGTGATCGAGTGTTGAAATTATTATTAGAGTTGAGTGAGCATATACGTGAAGAAAGGTATTGTTGGGAGTTGGAAGTCAATAGTTTCTTTATGACGGTCATCGAGTGTAGAGTTCGTCTTTCTTTAAGTCGTAGCCAAGTTAGTTTCTTATAGTATGGGGAAATATGATCACGTGACCGGAGGTCGAATATAAATCTAACACATGTGTTTTGGAGTCTTTGTAGTCTTGCCGCAAGGTCAGCTGTCAGGTCATTAAATACTACATCACAATAGTCAAAAAGCGGGAAGATAAGGGATTGGATAAGAGTGGATTTAATATTCATTGGTATAAATTTTTTCAGGCGCTTAAGTGAGTGTAAGGCAAAGAACACTTTTTTACATATTTGTTTTACATGATTATTCCATGTTAGGTTTTCATTTATATGTAAACCAAGGTTATTAACAACCGGCACAAATGGAATTGGGCTGTTATTTAAATTTATTTTCTGTACAGATGTGAAACTCAATGTGGATAATAATTTTTTTGACCCTATAACAATAGATTGAGATTTCTTAGGATTGACATTGAGACCATTTTGTAGTGACCAATTATGTGTTGCACTTAAGTCAGCATTCATATTATCCACGGCACTATCAATATGAGAAAGAGAGGATGATAAATAAAGTTGGAAATCATCGGCATATAGATTATGTATATAGCATATAGGCTTAGCTTTTTAATATACAATTATACAATAATTATATGCTAACGCAGAAATACTTACTCCACCCATCCATAGCTGGCAATGAATTAATGCTTGACCTGCCATGTTTCGTAACTCTTAACTCCGATTATATTGAGGTTTATTTAAAAATTGTTTATGTTTACATGGAGTTAGCTTGACGACACAATATGAATTTGTCTTAGATTAATAAAAACAGTAGACTCAAAGGTTGACTCCCCTGTCTTTCCATGTAAATCTTTTAAGACAAGGTTTATAAGCATGGTCATGGCAGCCATTATGGCTGGCGTTTGTTAAATATAAGGGTTTTTTAATCTTTCAAGAGAAAAGCTTCCAAGTTAATAACAATTTATCACTTTTCAGATACACCCTTTAGTTTTATAAGAGTATAGGTTATTTTGTGCTACTGTAGCTCCACCAGAAAACTGTGTTGATTGCTTATTTGCTCATGATAAACCATTTATTTGTCAAATATATACGTGAATCAAAAATTAGATGTTAACTAATTAGCTAAATTGATAAAATAACGTTATTGTTAAAGTGTTTTGACAAGAATTATATAAATAATAATACTAAACCAAACCTTTACAAAAAACTTAACACATTACAATAAAATTAATAAAATATAAAGTCTTGATTTGAAAGAAATTACAATATCATGCAAATACTAAATCAATTTTTATTATAAATGTGTAGGTATACACAAAATATTATTTTCCTTTACGAATATATTTGATCAAATCATGTACGTTACAGACTAATGATCTCTTGATCTTGATATTAGCATGGGATCAATAGAGTGAATAGACTATCTATCTACTGGTTTCGCAGGTAAAATCCTTTTGTGATTAAACAGAAATAAATAAATGTCCTCCAAGAAAATAACACATCCACCCACCTAACTTTGATCTTTGACAAAATATACGCGGTATAAAAAAGGTAATTTTAATTAGTTATTTCTCTTTTGAATTTAACTCAATGAAAATGACGAAACTTGCATGTTGCTTGTAGAAAAGTTACTTTAGTATACATCTACACACGAACTTACAGTACCACTTAAAATAAATTCAAACAAGATTTCATGTTTTATGTAATATCAGTGTAAAAATAAAAACTACCTGTAACTTAAGCTAACACATTGGCCGTGTCTGAATAGTTTGTCCCCTACGCACTTGTGCACTTTACTGCGCACTTTAATAAAACAAGTTTCTGGCGCCCCTAAGTACATAGGGTGCATGATAGTTTTCGGACATCAATGTACAGCTAGAGCCATCTGGTGGCTAATTCTGAAACATGCGTTTCCATGGCAACGATAATGAATTTTGATAGTGTTTTGTCAATGGTGACTTTTTTTAAGGCGCAAATTCATATTTATCATTTATTTTCCTTAATTCTACGAACCTTAAGGTTTGTTCTACTTTCCCTGTAAAGAATAAAATCAATTGTATACTGTTGATGATATTTTATAATAATCATAATAAAAAAGCATTATAATCAAAAGTAGACAAAAGTAAAACGAGGTTAAGCTATGATTTTTATTTATTAAATTCCTTTATTTGTTATTGTTAAAAAACGTATTTGGAAAACGTGCGCCAAAAATGGTCAATCCTATCACAGTTTTATAAACTTTAAAAATTTTTGGAAGCTGACAAACTAGGCCTAACTTACATTAATATCAAGTTGTTTTAAAGCATGTAAAAAATTGCCAGATAAATACATAGGCTTATAGGAATTCAAAAATAAATTACTTAATTTACATGTTGATCCCTTGTTTTAAAACATTTCTCCGGAATGAGTGAATGCTGAATAAACAAAGAAATTAAAGCTACGCGCCAAAAGGAGCGCGATGTTCGCAGGGATACCAAAGAGCATGTCAAACATTTTTGCATGTGTAGAGAAATTGTTAAATATATACGTAATTATATATATATATACGTAATTATATATATATATATATATATAAATATATATTCTGCCCTAGTTAATTTACTTATATATGTAAAGTATTATTCTCAAACAAATTTTACTGAAGATCTTTTAACTCGTAAATAAAGTTTCTTTTGAGAGAGATTTTCACATTAGAGAGAGAAATTTAACCATTTAACTTCATGTATAGAAACAAAGAACAAACCATACTAGTTTTATTTAACATTATCTGAATGTTTTATTCCATTTTCACAAAATATATAATACTTTCATTCAATATAAAAAGATAATTTAACTAAAGTGCTCGATAAAGGGCAAGTCGTATGTGCCCCTTAGTAAAGTGCGCCATAAGGGGTGCAATTGTACACTTTAAGAGAATTCAGACACCATTAAAAATCACTTCCGGCCTTTCAGCCGACGCCATTGCAACTTTAAAGTGCACATGGCTCCCAAGGGCCCTTAGACGGACTATTCAGACACGGCCATTATGTTTGTATTCAAATTTATGTTCAAACACTATACCTGGAAAAAGAACTCGAACCTTGGAAGTTAGCAGCCAATGCTTTCATCAATAAAATGTCCAATATTTATTATGTATGCCCAGGGCCTCCAAGAGTGGGATACTCTAGGGTAGTCTAGTACTAGGTTCAAGTCTGAGGTTGACAAGATTTGTGTTAGTACATAGAAGAAGCTATGTTTTTCCTTGGGGTTTGGCCAAACTTACAAGCGAGCAACTGGGTGGCCAAACTGGCGAGCGAGCGCGTGATTAGCAGATAGCTCTTGATAGTTGTTGACGAGGAGGCTCCGAATCTTGGCTCAGTGAACTGAGGGTAGTTTTTGACAAGTGGTTTATTGTTGTGGTTTTCTCATCCTCTCTCCACGCTAATGGTGATTCATATTTATAGAGGCCTATTTTGATAATATTGAAATATTTTAACATATCAGTTTTACATATTTATATACATATAGGTATGGTTTATGATCTTACCAATTAAATTAGGCGGTTAGTAGCAAGTGTGCTCAGTATGGGATGGTACAAATTATTAATAGCAGTAAAAATGTCAAAATGAGAAGGTTTTCTAGCACTCAATGAACCAACATACAATAATATTGCCTAGCGCCAGTAAACTAGACTGCCAGGTTGAGCGCACGCACCTAAAAAATAGAACCAGTTCTATCTTTCAAGCGCTCGCTCCAGTCTGGCCACCTCCCATTACAACAAATGTGTTCTATTTATATTTTAGTCGCTCGCTCACCCAGTCTGGCGTCCCCTTAGGATTTGTTCATGCTCAGCCCACTTAATAGTTTCTTCTTCAAGAGCTTTTAGTTTCAGCTAAAGACAAGGCAGCATAAACGGGACTATATTATTTTGTTATTGTATAGAAATTAATTCTGGTGTGTGAGTGGAGTTCAGGAAGTGATTAAAGTTCAATAAGTACTAATTTGCGTGCGTTGCTTGGTAGGCACTATATTATTTATCCCTGCATAGCCAATTTTTTTTTCATTTTTGAAATTTGGGCCTCTCCTTCCACAGTGATGCATTAATAAACAGCCTGTAGACTTGGCGTTACGTCTGTTCTATTATTGGTTCATCCTAACCTGAGACCTGAAGTAAACAAACATTCCCATATCACTACGCAAAGGACATACATGATTGATGGAACACCAATGCCATATTTTAAACAGGCGCGACCATGTATAGTCAGTATCATAGCAAAATAGGTCACTACAATTTTTGTATTTTTTTTATACTTTTAAATGCCCTGATGTTTAACAAAACTCGAGCAAGACTCAGCAAACGCCAGACGGGAAGCACTCAACACTCACAACCGTCACTTAACTCTGCCAAAATGAACTGTCAACTGACCGTTGCTGACTTTACGTTAACACGTGATAAGGACTGTACCATGGGGTTCCTCAAGGCTAAGTCAGGAATTTGTTGGTATTCGAATAGTGCTTGCAAAGCTTAAAGTATGATTTCTAAATCAGATGAAGGTATCATTTTAGTTGTAATAATTTTATAATCTTATTTTAAAACAAGTTTATAACAAAACAAAGGAGGGACTATTTAGTGAAAGGATACTGTTGTAGTCCATTCAGTAGCAAATCAGAGCATAGACTTCCACGTGGCTTTATTTACATCAGGTCTCAGCTTAGGGTGAATCAATAATAGCAATGAGCTAGTTTGTAAGTTGTGTATCGATTTTATCAGTCATATCAGAAAATTAACATTAAATACCCTAAGTATCCACACACACAAAAAAGTGTCATTTGAAAAGTTATTTCTATTTCAAGAATAAGTTCATGGATAAGAACGATATCAGAGTTTTAGATTAGTTTTTGAAACCTTGTTTGGTTATTGTTTTGTAGAGATAATGCTTAGGTTGTTAAAAATGTGACCAAATATATTGGAATGACACATTCACAATAAATGTCGACTGAATTGACTAGCAAGTTGTGACGTTTATATTCTATCAAATAACCTCATCATCATCACCTGTTTCCAGCCCGTAACTGGGTTAATTTAATAAAATATATTTATCATCTTTCAAATGACCCTAATGCCTATTATAATAACCATTATTTACCATCATAAATTCCATGCCGTTAAAATGTTAGTGTACTATTTACACCAATTCTACCACTCCTTTATGTTTCCAGCTCAGGTAAAACCTATTTTTCCTTTCCCAACAAATATATTTGCATCCAGAATAGGTTCTATTTACACCCTCGAGTTATTTTCCTTTTGGCAATTGTCATGGTACGCCTACATGGAGAAGCATCCACATACCCCAATTTTCTTATAAATGGACATATCGGACAGCTAGAAAAAGTTATATCTACTTTTACATATTCATAAACAAAGTCATATGATCTGCAGACGTCACTTTTGGCATTAAAAAGTTGTCCAGTTGTAAGAAAATAAAGGTACAGTATAGGCCCTACATATACAGTAGACTCTCGAGTAACAGGAGTTGCATTAACCAGGGTGGTGATTTTTACGTTATTAAGTAAACTTTCAACTACACAATCATTAAGATGGTAATAAACAGTCCAGTAAAACTGAACGTGTGGATACAAAATTTAATACACACATAATTTTGCATTTGACTGCACATTATATTTCACTGAAATTGCTAACACGTAATTGAACAGAAGTGGTGACATCTGCTTGTAAAAAAATGACTCGATGTTATTCAGGTGTTTTCATTCAGTATTTACTTTTAAGGTTAAGAGCATCGTTTGGTTTGTTTAGGTTTTTTTTTAATCTGGGCCAACTGTTTTCCCTATCACCTCAAATAACTGATTGTCTACTGTATTCAACAATGGTAGGTCAAAAAATTTAGCAACAGATTAATATATTTTTTCAAGTTTAAATCATTACAAAATTAATATAAATGTGTTGTGTCACCAACAATAAGCTGTACTTGGTTGTTGTATAAGTATAATTTTAAAATCGTTCTGATATTCTACTTGCAACATTATGCAACTGTCCGTACACTTTTGATGGTGGACTCCCAAGAATCAGATTGCAAATGGCCCTTTTAGCAATTTGAATGTTTTGAAATGATCCTAAAATATGGATTTTGGAATCGGCCAACACGATTCGAGTCTTTGTAACATTTTCAATGGTGAATTTTGTCCTGCCACCCTTGCCGGCTAATCTTCCTATCGCACGGGAAAGATGGTCACCTTTCAGTTGTTTAACATCTTTCACTTCAAACGTCTCCACAAAAAGATCATCCAGACGAAGTAGAGCTAACGCGTCTTCCACGTCAAAACCATAAATAAACGCTTTCACAAAATCTGCTGCCTTTTGGAGGTTACTAATGTCTTGAGTTTCAGAACAAGATCGGATCTCGACATTTCGTGTTTTTAGGTTAAAACGAATTTGTAGATGAAGATGTTCAACGACAGGAGAGAATATCTTCATCCAGTTTTCTTTCAATGGTGTGTATCTATGGGAAGGAACCGGAACTTTTCTTATTTCAATCTTATCCAAAGATTGTTTACCCCTTTTGGGTATAGTAGCTTCCGGACGTTTCTTACCTTCTATACCTCTGTCAACTTCCATCGCGTTATCATCTTGAATCTGTCTCTTCTTATTTTTGGTTTTAGATTCAAGAATGTTTTCACTTGTTTGTTCACTATCCATATTTATGAATGATTTAAAATGATCGTAAACACGTGTACATGTCAAATAATTATATTAAATTAAAGGAGGAAAAGACGGATTGCGACACGGTTTTGTTTGGACATATACATGCTGTGTAACACTACAACATGAATTTTAATTATTAAAACACTAATTACTCCATGCATTGTGAATATTTATAATGTTATTTTAAAACTTTTTATATATCTACCACTACAAAAACTATTTTTAAAATACTTTGAATTGTCTATCATTACTATTTTAATCCATAACAATAAAGTTTCATGATTTATTTTCCTTAAGCTTAACTTTTATCTAGATAATTGGCGACATTTGGAACAGTTTTGGAAATTTTAAGGTAAAGTAATTACATATCGGTATGATACATTTTTATTTGTCCTGCTATTTTATGCGTCTATATTTTGTTGATTAATATAAGTATTCCTGAATATTCAAACAATTAATTTATTGCTCTAAAGGTATTTTTGTCTGGTAGGCATAGACAATAGGTAGGGTTAAGTTATGGTAGATTAAAGGTAAAAATTTGTCTTTTTATTTATTTTATTGAAATGTTTTATTAAAATTACTTGCACTTTATTTCCTAGTTTTGAAATTGCACATTAATACTGTGCTAGTTTGTCACCTATCTCATTACCCTACTTATATAGAAAGTTCTGCCAACTTAACCTTAATAAATGGTACCATCCCATATTGAGCATAACATTCGAATCTGAGAAAAGGGGCACACATTAATATGTATTCTCCTCCAAGATTCAAACCCGGAGCTTTTGTAAATGGTGGCCAAGCCCTCTGCGAGTCTTACACCTTGTACCACATTACCACCACTAGGCCTACTGGTTTTAAGGATATCTGCTAGTGGTGAACAGGGCTCAGATTTAAATTTTCAAAAAATGATCTAAAATCATTAACAAAGATTCTTAATAAATGTACACGACTACAGTAAATCAAACACGTGCTTTACTATGTAACCTAAAATAATAACTTTGCAATGAAACACCTTTAACAATTAAACTTTCACATTCTGCTATAGTATATAATATTTATTTACAAATGCCTGCTTCAAAAGTAATAGTTACCCCCTCTCAACGCAACCCTCTCGAGCTTAGTTGAAGTCGGATAATACAAATTTCGTTGTTTACATTATATTCTCAATCAGGTTGGAAAAAAATGTATGCATTGTTAAAATATTGATACTATTTAAAAATATACCTACTTATTCCACATGAATGCCTTCAAATAGCTCAAACACATGCCAGAAAAATGCCTTAAAATGATTAAAAGGAAACAAACCACCAAAAAAAAGATGACTCTTAATTTCAAAATGACCAAAAAATGTCCTGTTAAATAATCATATCTACAACCAGGGGATCATGAACCTAATGAGCATTGTATGTGAGATGACTTGTCATCAAAATCTGGGGCCTGCTGATGAAAATGCAACCATCCAGTGGCAGGATATTACTCACCTTGATTAATTTTGGACTTCTTTAAATGTTCATATTTTCTGCTTTGTACCTGGATCATTCAAATCTAAGTCAGCAGATTTTTCTTGAGCGATAAAAACCGTCGGTCTTATATTGATTGTGCAGTGAAATAACCCTGGAAGGTGTATGAGAATACCTTTCTCGGTATTATCGGTTGGCTCTTTTGCTCTCGCTCATAAATATTCTCGTGTGTTGATATAATCATCGGTTTAGGGAGTCCACATTAAATACCTCAAATAAGTGAAAAAAAGTTTATACTATATTTATTCTCTAGGACCAATACTTTAAATTTTTCAATTTAAAGCATATGATATTTAGATGTGGCTCTAACCGTAATTAACAAATATAATAGCTTTTCTGAAGAAGTTGGACTCAGACAGTATAAAAAATAGAGGCGTCGGAGTTGAAGGCTTGGCGTAGCGACTCCACGTCCCTGCCCTATCCCAAATTTTCTCAAACTATATCAGTTCACAGTACCCTTAGTGTTTAAGTAATATTTTCATGTCACCTCTAGGCCAAAAAAAAAACCTAACATTTATGTTTAGTAAGTAGTTAGGTCCAAACAACTTAATAAGTGATTTTCTCCAAGCAAATCGGTAGTTGGTTGAAAAAAATAATACACATAAATTGAAAGAAAAAATTTTTTTTATCATTTTTTAATAACCACACACTTATGAGTGGGATGTGTGCGCCTGTTGGGTGCTGCACAACTTCTCAAATCTTGAAATCAGATTGGGACACTGCCACCCTCATTACCTGGTTTGAAATTGACTAGCATGCGGTACTTGTTTTTTGACACGGCAACTGCTTAAAACCCATCTTTGCAAAAAGATTTGTAACAAATCCATGCAGTGCACAGTTTGGAATGTGTGTCAAAATAATATATTTAAGGTTTGCAAGACATATTTTGGTGGAGTTCACTAAAATACCGTCATCCTGTTATCTTAACTTAATTAGAAAGTTGAACGTTGGTAAATGTACTGTGACACTGCCTCTTACTACTTGTCTAAGCTATCTGCGTATTACACGACCTACCGGACAGGGCTATCAAGTCTGCATGACAAGCCTTTTCCAACTCCTATTTTTCTATTGTCTGATTCGGACTCCTTCATAAATGGCTAAAGTATATTAATTAGGGGACAAATTAATTTATATTTAAAAAATATTTTCAATACAAATTACAAATATTGGTCCTAAGAAATTAAAAAAGTATAAAATTGAATTAATATATTTATCATACATTTTTATGAAAGAAGTTATAAGTTTTTATTTTAAAGCCAGAGACGGTACATTTTTACCATTTCTGACTTTACCTGAAATTGCTCCCAACTCCACGACTTTGACTCCACAGCCCTGCTACCTAATAGTGTAGGGATGATAAAGGTAGATATTAGAGAAAAAGTGGAAAAACGTTTTGGAAAAATTACCCTCAACAGACCAAGCTAAAATTTTAACCTCTACATGATAGTTACTGGAACTCTAATATATTTGCAAGAGTGACACCTAAGACTGTGCGACCACCAATTTGAGCCCTACGGTTATAACATCTTAAATTATTACAATATTGTAACATGTAACACACACACACACCCTCTTAGGTGGTCGAATGGTCTAAGACAGAAGTGGGCAACATATTTTTCAATTTAGCCACTGACATGACAAATGCGAAGTGAAAATTCGCCACAACATGTAAAAAGTGAGAATTCAGGTTGTTCAATCGAACATTTAAAACAACACACACTGTTTGTACACGTTTATTCAAAATATGTACACTTTGACCGATCATTTACAACTGCTTCAGACACAAATAATGCAAATTGCTCAGACTGAAAGTGTAAGACAATTTAATGTGAAATTTGACCACACTTTTGTTTTACTACAGAGATGAAACAAAGTGCTGGGTATGGGTGTAGGGGGGTAGGGGGAAGAGAGTATTGTGTAAATGACCCATCCGTAAAGCAGAATGCTCCCAATGATATGCCAGAAAATATCAAGTTAAAACAAGCACACGATGTAAGGAAAAGGTTTATTTTATTGAGATAGCTGGAAAACTCTAATTCACCACACTTTTATGGTGAATTCGCCACTTGTGACGATTGGCGACAAGGTTGCCCACCTCGGGTCACTCGCAATAAACAAGACTATCAATGATAGGGATATTGGTGTTTGAATCCCAGTCGGGTGCACTGAGGGTGTTTTTCCACTTTGTCCACACAAGTGCGGGTACATCTCCTATAAATTCATCCTTAACACATTAGCATAATTAGTACATATGTGTAAATCCTGAACAAGTTGTGAGACACGGTGCAATAAAAACCCAACTAATAAGCTAAGATTTGTATTTGAGTTGGCCTTATAGGGAAATTTAATGGCCGGTAATGAAACTATGTTAGCCCACTTTTTATATACTGTAGATATCAATTAAAACAATTTAGTAGGCCTTCTGTACTGTAAGCCTATATGTGTGCAAGAGCACAGCTGAAGGCTTTGAAGGGGAGGGAGGTACACCCTGGAGGGGAAAGGCAGGACTGATCGATCACATTACTCTATATGGACTGATTTTTTTTTAATTTTTTTTGCAGTTTAGTGATTTTAATGCTTAAATATGCGTCTCTAGCAGTGCCCACATCCGTTATTGATAAAGTCTGTTATTGAGAAGTTGTTTCAGCATAAGAGCCAATGATATTTTGCTGGGGAAATTTAAACTCTCCATTGTAAAGAAGAATCCGCTATTCGGAGGTGTGTGTGTTAAGGGAGGTTTCACTGTGTGTGTGTGTATATGTATATAACTATTTTTTAATTGCAAGAAATACTTGGATAGCTTTGAAATGTAGTGCTGTAGAAGACGTTAAAAGATCAGGTGGACAGACAGGGTGACAAATGAAGTCCTAAGAAGAGTGGGTGATAAGAGAACCATTTTGGATGTGATTCTTCGGTGCATAACAAACGGAATTGAACACATCCTTGGTAGGAACTGCCTCCTGCACGACGTCATAGAAGGAAAAGTGGGAAAGAGGAGCTTAGGAAGTAGGATTCAAATATTGGATGACTTGAAGGGAAAAAGACAATTCTGGGAACTGTAGGAGGCAAATTGGCGGTATAAGTTCACTGACAAAAGGAATGAACCTGTTGTAAGACAAAACACATAATAATAATAATAATAATAACAACTAGCATCACTTGTTTTGAAGTTACAATATTTTTTTTTAAATTTCACCAAATTATTGTGAGACATGTGTTTCAGGTTTATCGTTCTTTTTTGAAATGTCCATCAACCCAATTTTACGTACTCCCTTCACGGATATTACATCAACTGTGCTAGTGCACCAGAAAGGGAAATGCACACCGTTGGAGCTCCGTATGCTGAATTGCTTTGAGGCCTATGGTATAGAGAGAGGGAAGACTTTGTGCAATGATATCCTTGAAGACTTTCATGAATGCTGCACCCACAAGAAACAGGTACATTACCGTGTGTTTAGAGGTGGGACTAGTAGCAACATCTTGAGACTGGGACTAGTAGCAACATCTTGAGAGGTGGGACTAGTAGCAACATCTTGAGAGGTGGGACTAGTAGCAACATATTGAGAGGTGGGACTAGTAGCAACATCTTGAGACTGGGATTAGTAGCAACATCTTGAGAGGTGGAACTAGTGGCAACATCTTGAGACTGGGATTAGTAGCAACATCTTGAGAGGTGGGACTAGTGGCAACATCTTGAGAGGTGGGACTAGTGGCAACATCTTGAGAGGTGGGACTAGTGGCAACATCTTGAGACTGGGACTAGTAGCAACATCTTGAGACTGGGCGGGGTCCAACCAATCAGGAAAAGTGTCTCTCAATACACCTGATCAGGATTCAAGCGCCGACCTCCCAAACTTGACATGATTGATGTCTAGTCCATGTAGCCTACCTACTAATGCGGGTGGATCAAAAAATAAGATCTTATTCTTTGACGAGTAATATTTAATAAATTCATCTAACATATTTACACTTTATGTTGTGCAGCTCCAGCGCACCAATGCGATGCAGGCAGAGCGTGATCGGCAGTATAAGGCAGGAGAAAGAAGCAAGGAAGACAGATATGCCAAAACTCCGTTGTTGGATACTTATTAAATATGCAGCATCTAGAAACAAGTTACATTATTAATTAATTTGATTTAATAAATGCTTTAATTTATAACCAATTGGTAGGCTATATATAACTTTATTTAGACAAAGAAATGTATATTTTCTGTTTTTTATTGTAGATATGTCTTATAATTATTGAAAATTAAAATTAAATGGTATCTAGTAAACTTCTATGTGTACATTAATTTTAATTAGGCTTAGGCTACACAATTAAAACATTAATTATGTCACAACTGTTTGTTATACTATTTACCACAGTTTGGATTATTTAGACTCCTTGCTCTATTGAAAACCATAGAAAAGGATTAAATACTATTTCAATAAGTAAACTGTCCAAATTACATTCAAACATAGATCTATTAATAAATGGACTCTTTAAACAAACAATATAATGTCCTGATAATTAAACATTTTTGTATATTATTTTTTGCATTAAAATCAAAAGATACTTAATTCCAGGCATAAAGAAATTGAAAGTTCATTGCCGCACTTATAAAAATACGCCACCTATCCCTGGCTTGAGCTAGCTATATCCAGTCCACCTCATTACACCCTATCCCTATTTTGAGCGAGTTATATTCAGTACACCTCATTACACACTCCCTATCTTGAGCTAATTATATCCAGTCCACCTCATTTTATGCATTCTATCCCTATCTTGAGCTAATTCTATCCAGTCCACCTCATTACACCCTATCCCTATCAAATAAAACTAATGTTATGCTAGCATCTATGTCTAGGTCTTCCCATTGGGTTTGCCAGTCAACACCATGTACAAAGTTATAGATTCTTTCATTCCTGCTGCATGTCCTGCCCACAGAAATCTGCTAGATTATCTTCATCCCTTTTTGGGCCAAATATTTGTCAAGGTTATTTGTTTTTGAACACTCCACATTTCTTATTGTCATGGAAGTAAAGATAACATGTTTCACAACCAATGATACTATTGTTTTTGTATATTTTGAGTGTTACATTTCTTGACAACAGTCAAGATGTTAACAACTTATTGGCCAAGTAATATCATGCATTTCCCTGACTGTATTCTTTTCCTAATATCTATTCAAATATTGTTATTACTAGTTAAAACTCTCCCTAAATAGTTGAACTCATTAACCCTACCAAATTATATGTTGTTCACAGTAATCTCTAAAGTGTCGTCTTTGATCTGTGTGATCCTGAACTTAGTCTTCTCATTCTCTTCTAAAGCTGTTTCCTTGCTGGCCTCTAATAAAATGTCTATCTATTGTAATATTATTTTTATTATTATTTAGCACTGCGTCTTACTACCCGTTCGGGTTATACGCTTAAGTACTAATTACGCTAATGGGTTAGGAATTGGGAAGGTTGAATATACAGGAAGTGAACCCGCATTTGCGTGGAGGGAGAGTGGAAAACCATTTAGGAAAAACCACTCCCAGTTCACCCGACCGCGATTTGAACCTCGATCTCCCCGTCCTCGGCAGTTGAGCTCAACACGACTAGTGCGTTAGCTAACTACGCCACCGAGGCGGGTTCTATTGTAATAACTTCCTTAAAATTACTTAACAAATCTGAATCTTTTGTGTATCATTGTACCATTAAATATGTCTCCTCATAGCATTGAATTGTTTCAATCTATTAAGGTGTAGGGGACATGAGAAAAGGCCAGTGGTTTTTCAGTTTTTATAGCAAAACACTTTTTGGTCAAAAGAAATCAAATATTTCTCCAGTAGAAACATAGAGTTTAATTTTCTTCACATGGTGATATAAACAGTTGTTGAATATTTTTTAAGGGTGTCCTGGAATTTAATGGCAAATTTTTCTCTTAATTTAAAAAGTGTCCCATCTAATGACGCTATTCTCATGACATATACAACTGTTGATATCGCCATGTGAAGAAAATTAATCTCTGTTAAAGTACCGTACTGAAGCAATATTTTATTTATTTTGGGCAAAAAATTGTTTTGCTATAAAAACTGCAAAAACACGTTTTCTCGCTTTCACTACATCCCCACCTTAAATACTAGCTTACTCTATGGCGTTAGGAACTTGAAATCTACATAGTATTTATTCCTTAAACACTGAAAATGGTGATAAGCTCACAAAATTGAAAAATTATATCTCATAACTGGTGTAAGAAAAAAATATAATCTACTTAGGTTCCTTATAGACAGTTTCTTTGAATATCTG
>CABFWB010002824.1:0-42003 GCA_902151455.1 Timema bartmani
GGGGGGGGGGCGAATAGCCACCAAGGCCACCGAAACTCAAACCACTAGATTTTTTTCCTTGTGGGCTTACATCAAAGTTCTGGCGTACCCACCTGACGAGCCACCGTAGTCACCCGAATACGTTGTGGCACATGAGGCTATGTTACGACAGTAATTGACGTCGACACGCTTCACCGCGTGAACACCGAATCCATACGCCGTTTGGTGCAATGCATAGCCATGCGAGGATCAACCTTTGAACACCTACTGTGTACTAACATACGTTTGATGTAAGTTTCAGGCACAACGTTGCCATATCACCCCGCTCTAACTTTAATGTATTTTTTTTTCTCTCAAACGTTATGCGAAGAATGGATTTTTTTGCAAAGAGTGTTTTCGACTTATACCTACCGACCTAATCATGGGTATCCACTAATTACTACTCACCCTGTTTATGCCATAATGATAAAGTAGAGGGTGACCGCAACAAGATGTGTTTGTAACTTATAAATGTCTCTTTCTAGGAAAATTGGACTTTTACACGACTATTTCACCTAAGTGTAGCGTTTGGAATGATATCTTAGGTCATTTATATTGTAAATAACATGATCTTATAAGCTGCAGGTTAAACGCCCAAAATAATAAGAGTTCGTTTCTAAATATTCATTAATATAAAAAGTCTATTTTTGGGGGGTTTAAAGCAATGATACGTCTATACTCCTGAAATAAAAATGGAGCACGAATATTGGTACATTTCATATCCCTACGCAATTTGACAATCTCTGGTTCAACGTGTGACATCTGCAGCTGACATCGTGTCAACACACAGCAACGAGAAGATGAGGAAGAAGCAGAATAAGAGAGGGAAAAGAGAACAAGGTGGAAATAAAAGGAAAGAAATATATGTCCACATTATTCTTACTTCACTTTCCAAAGAAGAACTTTTATGAACCATCATCAACCATAGAGTTGTGTTTATCTTAAGGGAGGAAAAGGGATGTTATGGGGGTGTAGTTTTACAACGAGCAAAAAAATTGTCTTTGTCCTTCCTAAGAGTTACATTCCCTCATAAACATAATATATCTACTTCCAATCCAAATATGAAATATAAGTAGGACTGAATAAAATAAGTAAATACTTCATATCCTCCTGTAACAATGTACATCATACAAACTAATATATAAATCGGAGACATTAAAGGTGGTCTATTCTTTTTACTTTTAAAAAAAAAATTAATATAAATCTACGCTACAATAATATTCTAGACAGATACCTTCAACGTCACTCAAGAAGAAAGAAAAAAAAACCTTGTATCCAAAATGTTTTACCTGGTGAATTGAATTGACTTGAAAATTTATAGATGTTATGTTCCAAGAACCATCCTTTAAACAATATTCCCTAACTTAAAAGATAAAAGGGTACGTCATACCAGTAAACATAGGACATACGTGTACATTTTAAACAAACATCGTATCAAATAGTGCTTATATCGTTTAAATAACCCAAAATTAATTAGAAAATAATTAGATAAATTATCAAAAAAAGAGTTGTATGCATTTTTTTATTCGATAACAACTTTGATAAGAATTCTTATCTAGGGACGGTTTAGCCTTACAATCAAGAAAGCGGATCTTATTTTTCTGGCAAAATGACTTTAAGGGTACATTACATAAGCGCGTACCTCCAAATTTAATGTATTTTTTGGCATATCTCCACAAGTCTTTGTGATACGAAAAAACTTAACATTGCTTAGCTGTACGACTATTAAGGATATAAATATTGTATCCAATTTATTTTATGAAACCATATTTTCCGAGTTTTAAGTGAATATAGTTTTAAAAGGAGGTCTGTGAAATGAGTTGACAATTTATAAAACTAATACACCCCAAATAATCAGAAAAGTAGTTCAACGGTCAAAAAATTATTTATATGTATTTTCCATTTTGTTGCAATTTTACTTTCTCATCTAAAGGTAGAGCTTGAAGATTATTATGAATCTTTACGTTTTAAGTGACCCCCGAAACCAGAAAAGTAGATTTTAACATCTGTCTGTCTGTCTGTATCTGGCCACTAATCTGAAACTGTTTGTTGAAGTAAGTTTAAACTTGATATTTATATGTTATATGGCTATACCTCCAGACCTTTGTTCTTTTTGGCACTAGCCCTTAATTTAAGGTAGTTTGCTGTAATTTTTTAAATTCCAAATTTTTCGGAATGATTTTGTTTAAAATGTATATCTGGGGAGTTTTGACATTACAAATAGAACAGTATAAGTGTTTTTTTTTGGCAAAACTAAATATTTTATTTTTTAATTTGAAAATTTAAAATGCCGTTTGTCTGTCAGTCTGTACCTCGGGCTGGAACCTAGACTATTTTATCGATTGGGCTAAAACATGGTATTTAGGGTTTTCATAAGATTACCCCGAGGAATTTTTGGAATTGGATATCTAACCCTAATATTAATGGTTGTTTCCTTAAGGGTGGAAAGAGAGAAAATCGATTTTATCAAAATCGGCTCTAACAAATTTGATTAAACTCCATTTCTAAACTTTGATCAACATTACAAACCAAATGACTACTCTCAACTTTTCGTCAAAATGACTAAGAATTCCGGTCTGATACGTAAACACTAATCTTTAATTTTATCTCCTTAAGTCTTTTAGATATGAAATGATTTTTCATTGCATACATGTGGATCTATTTATAGTAAACATCCTTTATTTGAAATATATATTTTATACAACCAAGTTTTCAAGCTATACACAAGGTATATATATTTATTTTAACTTTGCCAACATTTTTAGGTAAAGTATTAAGACCATCAAAAAAATCTAGTCTGAGATGTTGATGGATGTCAACGTTTCATGACCCCCCGAACCCTAAAAAGTGATTTTTGCAACGCCGTCTGTTTGTGTGTCTGTCTAACCCTAAAATTAATATCAGTTTATTAAAGGCTGAAAAGAGAAAAATTCCATTTTCTCAAAATCGGCTACAACGATTCTATCTCTCTCATTTTATATTCAATAGTCAATAGTTACCTATTTTATTGGTTAAAATGTATAAAAGGGAAATTTAATAGCAATGCGATAACCATAAAATATGCATCCCCTAGTAAAACGACGAAAATTTTAACCGGAAATCAAAATTTTAATACGAAGTGTTGACCCTTGGAGACCCAATATCGATATTTTTGATTGATTCAAATACACAAATGAAGACGTTAGTTCTTTAAATATAAAATTATAAAATTTAAAACCAGGAGTCAAAAATTGTTTTACGCATGTATAGCGCAATTTTTTTTCGGGTTCGCTAGTGTATATGATATTACGAATTTTGAGTAAATATCTCTATTTTTTAAACAATAGAGCGAGAAAGTCTGTACAGAGTTCCATACCATTTATTTAAAGTAAAATACAGATCACACCACGATACGACGTCTGGTTAGATCTGTGTTATCTGTGGGTCGAGAAGGCGGTGATGGATACGGCAAGTTTTATGTGAAGAATATTGGTGGATTGGGCACCATTGAGTCGATTATAAATGGTGGATTGAGCAATAAGAACTCCTCCAAGTCACTATACAACCACCTTATAATAAGTCAGAGACTTTTCAAAATGAGAAACTACTTGGCATATAAGGTCCGTCAGCCTGTGTCTGCTAAACAGATACCTTTCTCGTGGGTGTGTTCTCTGAGCGTAGCCACGTACGTAAAGCGCGCAATGGGCAATTTAGGAACAGATTATCCCGTGTCTTACATAAATCCCAGTCATCACCAGATAGCTAGGAAAATAAAGCCTTCCTGGGCCAGCTTTCGTCGGCAGTAGGAGTTGGCTTCTGCTTACGTAAGTAAGGACTCACACTAAATAGGCTTTCAACCTAAGTTGCCCAGCGGGGACATGGAAGGTGGTCTGACCAGATTTCCCGTAAGGTACTAGTTACTAACCACTTAATGTGAGGTGATTAGGGGGAGAGGGTTCCCCCTCCCCCATTCAGTACCACACATACGACTTCAAAAGAGATTTAGCCACCCAGTAGGTAAACCCTCTGAACGTTGTCCAGGAGCCGCCATGAAGAGGAACCCTGCCAGGATTACTGTACGAGGAACATCCTACAGCCAGCGGCAGGAAGCCTCTTGTACAGTACTGAAAAGAGGTGAATAGGGCAATTCAAGTAGATTTTTAATGAGAAACATTCAGTCGAACGCTAGCTACTCCGAATAGTATGTTAGTGGTAAGGTTAATTCTTAGTGAGAGGGGGAGTAAGGTTGTTAGACTAGCAATGCACATTCTACTTTGGGATGCAAATCGTACTACAAGATAATGTTTGTTGAAGACTTGACTCAAAAGCAATGCCCAATAATATTCTTACGCCCGGTGAGACGGACTCCTAAACGACCACCAACAACCAACGTGAACACAAATCATATTATATACCGTGTTGTTGGCGTTTAAAAAAAGTATATATGTAAGAAATATAAATCTTGTCCTATATTATAAGTCTACGGGCTTTATTTTCTCCGCGTAGATGAGGCTATCATTAATAACACGAAGACAAAACGTTCTTCTTAAGTCGCAAGGATAGTGCCAAGGGAAGGGTTAAAGACTTAGAGAAAGAATAGGGAGGGTAGGAGAGACAGGATTCTTGGAACGCGTCATGAATTTATCATCCCACACACCCCAACATACACACACACACACGCGCGCACGCGTGGTCTTCCCTTAAACCTCAGTTCCCGTTAAACTCCTAAAAACGCCCACAGGTTATGTTTCCTTGAAAACCGTGTTAATACTTGGAATACAGGACATAAAATAACACTCGAGGATCTTTGCTAATTGGGGTGTTTAACGTTAGCTCTTTAAAACAAAGTATTTTACATCAGACCATGACTTACAAACTATCCTAGTCTAAGATAGTTTCTTCTTATACTACTTATCCAGCTCTAGAAACTAATTGTATAGCAGAATGAACAGAAATAAAATGGTAAATATATACATACATCAGCACTTCTCGGAATCAAACTGGGTCTATCTAAACTTGTGATCGACCACTCTATCCATGGCAATGACAGTTAATTATAGTAGAGACCCGCTTCTAATGCGTCACTCTTGTGTTCAGACTGGCCTACTGAAGATGGAAAGATCGGAGTTCAAATTCCGGTCGGGTCTACTGAGGGTGTTTTTTTCCTAAATTGTTTCCCACTCTCCTTCTATTCAAATGCGGGTAGATTACCTCTAGAATGTTTTCTTCCTCATCCCTACCCTCTTAGAGTAATTATATGTGCGTACAGCCCAAACAGGTGATTAAAATAACATAATCTAGATTATTTTTCCAACTCATTTACGGTATCGAGATATTAATATTGTTCAGATCCAATATTTATAATACTTTTGTATATTTTTCAAGGATGCAGTGGTATTTTATTTATTTATTTTTATAACTGCGTCTTGCTAGCCATCCGGGCTATGCGCACATATACAAATTACAACAATTTGTTGGGGATAAGGAGGGTTGAATTTATAGGAAACGTACTCGCATTTACATTGTGGGAGAGTGGAAACCTATTTTGAAAAAAACAACTTATAAACCTGAGAGAGATTCAACCCCTTATCTCCCCTTCATCGAGATTCCGATGTATTGTGAGATTGAAGCCTTTAGAACTTTCGACCATCTAAGACTCACATAATAAAATTTAAATATAAATTTTATTTTTATTTTTTCCAGCTGAGTATTACCACCCATTAAGGAGATCCACATTTAAATACACTAATGAGGTAATAATTATTAAGCTCAACTTTGGAGGAAATATATCCGCATTTGCGTGAAGGAAGAGTGATAAACCTTCTAGTCAAAACAACCTTCAGTACACCCAGCCGGGATTCGAGCCTCAAGCTTCCTTTCCTCGGTGAACAAGATGCGAATAGACTGGCGTTTATTATTCTTGCACACCGATAAGGATTATGTTTATTTTAAGAATATATAGGTTTTTGTACTGTATTTGTTTGTTTTTTATAATAATTCAAAGACCTAAAAAAAATCCCAGCGTCTTACTAATTGTTCAGCTTATACACATATATGATAACCACTATAATGAGGTAGGGGTGAGGACGGAAGTATTTTATAATTTTATTGGTAATCTACCCGCATTTGTGTGAAAGGAGAGTGGAAAACTACTGTAGGGAAACCATCCTCAGTAGACCCGACCGAGATTTGAACCCCGATCTCCCTATTATGCACAGGTGAGTCTAACACGAGAGCGACGCCTTAGACCATTTGGCCAAAAAAAATCCATCAAAGTACTACGTCGTGTGACATTAATGCTTTTTTGCACGCGGAGCCTTAAAGAAAATGCAAACGTAAGAAAATCCCTCATAAATAATTGTGCACATTTTCTCAGCGCATCAATCTCCAGCTTTGTAAAGATGAAGATAATTTTTTTAAATCTAATTATTTCTTGCCTCAGCAAGTTATTAAATGCAACGCAAAATATGAACTAGCATATTAAGAACATTCCATTTCATTTTCCCCATAGAATGATTACAAAATTAATAAACAAAGACCATATTTTTTTTTTAACAGCACGTATTGCTTCCTTTTCAGGATTTACGCATATCTACTAATTAAATACAATGGTAAGTTAGAGATAAGGAAGGATGAATTTAGAGGAAGTTTACCCACATTAGCGTAGAGAGAGAAAATGGAAAAATATTTTTGAAAAACCACGCTCAGCACACACAACCAGGGTTCGAACCCCGATCTCCCTGTCATTGGCAGTATAGTCTATTGTGAGCCTGATGCCTTAGACCAGAAATTGGACGCTCAACCTTTCCCCAAATGAGGGCTGAATAGGTTCTTGGAAATTGATCGGTGGCATTTCATGAGATTTATAATACCTAATGGAGAAATATAGCACACACCAAACCATACACATATACATACACCCATGTACACATACATATACATATACACATACACATACTCACATACACACATACACACATATTGACAGCCTTATACACACGCACACATGTACACACATACACAAATTACACAAGTAACATACTTACGATTTTGTAAACTACATGGAAGATGGCGAGTATTTACGTCAGCTCTAAGGGCCTTCTAATTCGTTGTTTATTCTTGAAATTTAAATTATTTCAATTTGAGCACAGTAATAGAAGTTTATTTTAATTTGTTCGTTTTACTCAAAGATTATTAATGACTTAATAATATAGGGAGAAATTAGATGTATTAACCTTAAAGTAAATTCCCCGCATTGGCGTGGAGCGAGGATAGGAAATCCACAGAGGAAATGAAGGGAGTAAACACTACCAGGTGTACCAAGGCGGAAATTAAGCGCGGACCTTGATCTCGGGGAAAGCAAGATTTACTCCTGAAAATGATAGACCATCGTAGCTTTTTTTTTGTAAATTGGGTGTTTATTTAAAGTATAAGTTATTTATTGGGTAAAAAAACATGGTATCTAGGGTTCTCTCAAAGTTATCTAAAGGAGTTATACAACTATTGGCCCATGCCTAGAATTAGGGGAGTTTTATTAAAGGTTGACAAGATAAAATACAATTTGTTCAAAATCTGCTTTCCCAATGTTGATAAGAATTCTTATCTAGGGACGGTTTAACATTACAATCAAGATAGCGGATCTCATTTTTCTGGAAAAATGACTTAAAGGGTACGTTACATAAGAGGGTACCTCCAAATTTAATGTATTTTTTTGGCATGTCTCCACAAGTCTTTGTGATACGAAACGACTTAACATTGCTTAACTGTACGACTATTAAAGATATAAATCTTGTATCCAATTTATTTTGTGAAACCATAGTTTCCGAGTTTTTAAGTAAATATACTTTTAAATATATGTAGATCTGTGAAATGAGTTGACAATTTATAAAACTAATACACATCAAATAATCAGAAAAGTATTCGAATTATAAACCCCAAAATGCGGGGGGAGGGGGGGATCTAGGAAATCGGGGTTAACTAAGAACCTTAGGCAACTAAAGACGAGTTAACTTTGAAAAAATGTTAATATACATTTTCTTAACAGCTTAATAATGAGGTGTAAAATGAAACTTTTCTATAAAAAACGAAAATACTCTAAAAATATAAGAACACCATAACGAAAGACTATAAAAAAATGGGTGAATTATGGTTAAAAATTGGAAGCAAAACTATCATTTAACTACTAGCGACATGATAATTAAAATAAACATCTGCTGACATAGAGCGATGAATCTTATGGTATTCGGTGAACTGTTTTAACTTTCTCATATCAAGAGAAAGTATTTTGATCACGAAAATATCGATCTCGCGATTATGACGAATCCTTTACGTTTTTTCTGAACACAAACCCAAAAAAGTGGGTTTTACAATTCTGTCTGTACCCATGTTCTTTTTTTCTTTTTTTAGCACCATGTATTACTACCCATTCGGGTTATTCGCTTATATACAAATTATGCTAATGGTTTTAGAAATCTAGAGTATTTATATTAATAGGAAGTGTACGCGCATTTGCGTTGAGGGAGCGTGTAGAACCAGTTTTTAAAACCACCCTCAATACACCCGACCGAGATTCGAAAATCGATCCCCCCATCATTGGCATCATAGCATATTAGAAGAGTAGAGCGTTAGACCACGTGGCCACCGAAGTGGGTTGTACCACGTTGTCTGTCAGTCAGGCAGTCCCTGGCCACGGATCCAAAATGGTTTGATAGATTTTGTTCAAACTAATATTTTGATTTTATAGGGATATACCAAAACATTTTTTAGCCTAGGCCCTCAACTAATTTTGTAATTAGTGATATTTTTGGTTATTTTTTAACATTAAAAATAGCACTGTGTAACTGTTTTTCAGGCAAAAATTCCTTTGAAGATAGTTTAGTGATGGGAAATTTTTGAAAATTCTAAGTATTTCAAAAAATCTCCAAAGATATTGTTCAAAATGTATAACTGGAGATTGTGTGGTATGACGAATCACACAATATTTTTATTTTTGGTAAAAACCCATTTATGGGTGGTTTACTGAAATTTGAAATTTTTTGAAATTGACCTTGAAGATTGAATTCAAAATTTGAATCCAGGAATAGTTTATCATTATAAATAAATTTTTTTTTTTACAAACAACAAAATTTTAAGTACCTACACTAGAAAGCTTTACCCTAAAAATTGTACGATTTATTTTTTAATATTTTATTTCTCCACAGATTTCTTTAACAGAATATGTTACTTCATTTACGCTCTTTGGTGAAATGGAATACTCTTTTTCCTATTGTGTTTCTGTAAGAATGTTTATTATTCCGTTTAATTAATGTTATATTTGATATTATGCCAAGATTGCGCGTGCGCTGTCTATGGAATGCGTTTGATTGTATATTTAGTTTGTTCATATTTACATAACCTGGGTACCATTTTGTTTCAGATATTTAATATATTTTAATTTATTGTTGTCAATAGTTTTTTTATGATAAAAGGAGAAATTATACTAAAGATGGCAAATTGTTGTTTTATATTCTACCTTGTTACATCATTGATGAAGCTCACCCCTATGAGGTACAAATTAAACTTATAATAATTTATAAATTGTTATATTTGCTATCACGCAGATTGTAGCGTTCGCTTTTAAATATATTTAATTTCATCCCTCCGACAGTGTAAACTTGATCTAGGTGATGGAGTGAGTAAGTAGAGACTATTTACGGTGCACCACACATCTTTATTTTTTATGTATGTGTATTGTGTATTTGGTATAAAATATACTTGCTACTATTCTGAAAAAATGTATACGAATCTAAATAATAATATAAATATGATAATTGATAGCATAAATTTATTTAAAATAAAATATTAGTCAAAAGTGAACCAACTTTATAGCCATAAATCTACCAAATGAGATGAACAACTTGTAGCTTGTATACTTCCACGTGAGGTGTATGTGAGTGATTTGATCCAGAGAAGATCCAGGAGCCTCAGAGAGTATTCAGGACCTACTCAGTACTGGCTCAAGGGTTTCATACGCTCTATTTGAGACTTAAAATGTGTCATTCAGTTGCTGTATTCCGTATTAAATAAATAAACCACACCCCTGAGAGACGCAAAATAATCATAATAGGAAACCAAAATCCTAGACAAAAAATAACTTAATTAATACTTAAAAAATAAGTGAAGATATGTCCCCTTAAAAATTTGTGTGCAAAAATATTATCCCTTCTTTTCCTCTTAATAATTTAAGAATATTTTAATTAAATATCAAAGTGGAATCACAAGGAAGCCCCGAAATGTCATAAAACCATATAAGTGATGATGTTCTTAACAATTTATTTTTTAAATATTCTTAATATTGGATATAGTATTATATGTTATTTTAAACATTAAAAAAATCACATTTTGTTGGAATGCGACCGTCCTGGCCATACTAGGTACACTAGAAGTAGCGTGACGTCACCAATAATGTGGTAACAGAGGAAGAAGCCAAGATAATTTCAGGTTCACTGTTATTGAGCTATGACACTCTCGGGAATAATTCATCTAGCGACACTGTGTGTGTGTGTGTGTGTGTGTGTGTGTGTGTGTGTGTGTGTGTGCAAACAGGAGATGCTTCAAGCTAGTCACTGTGATATATGGAGGACCTGGGGAGAAATTGACGATTCTTTTACACTGGTTGTACTGAAACCTAGTTTTATATATAGGGAAAAACATAGTTCTTGCGACTTTAAAAAAATTAAATAGTATTTGTACATAAAATATTTACAAAATATTTTATTGCAAGACTAAGTGGTAATTCATTTTACACAGAGACGTATAAAGTATGGCCACCATCTGTAAGACCTAATTTAAAGTGATGTCATCGACTTAAGTTTTTTTTAGCACCACATCTTACTTATCGTTCGGGTACACTGATGTGCTAACAAGGCTAATGGTCTTAGGGATTAGGATATGTCTAAATAAAGTGTACCTGAATTATCGTGGAGGAGGAGTGGAAAACCATTTTGGGAATACACCCTCAGTCCACCCGACCTAGATTCAAACCTTGATCTCCACGTTATAGGCGCGTTAGACCTTGCGGCCACCGAAACGGGTTTGAATTTGTTGAGCAAAACTTTGAGAGCTAGCCAAAGTTTTATTTTAAAACCTGAAACAAATAGTGTAATTTTTTGTAGGGGGTGGAGCAAAACCAATAGTGCCTTATTATCAGGGATAAATATATTTTATAAGAACATTACGTTGTTAACTTTGAAGGAAACTCATTTAAGTCACTATTTATTATCAAAATAATAAGAAATTATCCCTCGAAAATTGAGAATACTTTGTTATTATTTGTCAATAAATACTTTATATGTAATATAAATAATTAGTATTCCTTTAAAAAAATAGCTAGTAATCAACAATATGCGTTTTCACAAAAATATTTGTTATTAAATCATTGAAATATTCAACATTTTGGCTATTCTATTAAAAACGTGCTATATAATACAAACACACGTTTGTTTGAAGAATCACGCATGAACTAAAAACAAAATAAATAACAGTACTTTTGTAATGAATAAAATGTAGGTGGTTCTTTCTTAACTTAGTAATTTTATAAAAATAGCTATAATAATAAAAAAGTCATGAAAGCAAACGTAGAGGAAACATTCATAATAAGGTTTGATTTATTAATTTTTAAATTATCATTTGTTACGGTCTTTAAATTCACAGTTATTGTTATTAGATAAATAATTTGGTAGTAAAAAAAGTTAAGCAAATTATATTGAAATATGACTTTTTTTTTGTTAATAAAAGGCATCCTTAAAAGATAATAGCGTTTTCCTAAAAATTTGTTTAAATAATTTGGTAAAATGAACGCTGAAATTAATACATTTTTTCCACATTTAAAAATAGTCCATTTAATCACCTATTTATTTCAATGTTAAAGCGTATTCTTAAATTTTAGGTACAGGTGGTTGGATTGTGATCATCACAAGTAATTTAGATGGAGAGTAGTTCATTGTGAGACGCCTTAATACTTTCAAAAATAGATCGCGTTCTTGATACATGTGCGAAAAAAAAACCAACCAAAAAAAACAACTAAATACACCAGTAATGAAATCTCGGAGAGCTCCGAAGGTTGTCGAAGGTAGACGAGGGACGGCGGCGGCGTCTAGGTAGCTAGCGCTGGTGACATGAACAGTCGAACTAGGAAGTTAGTAACGTAGCAACCGTCACCAAGCCAGCGTCGGGAAACGTGGGGGTGGGTAAGACGCACGACGTTTTGGCGCCACTTTGCTCCGCGGAGCGTGGTAAGAATTCTTCACAGTTCGATTGGTTTAGAAATTAATTGTATCGGCATTCAAAATATATTACGTATTTTTGTCTGTTGATTATTGTTATGATTGTTCAGGTCGTATTATGATCCCTAGCCGGAGGAAATGTGTCATGATAAGGGTAGAATGTTCTCTGTTTACTTGTTTTATCGTGGTGTTAGCCCTGTTTGGTCTGTTAGAAGATGTTATGGGTCTACCTCCTGTCATTAAGATAGGTGAGTAGCCATAGTTATATTGCAGTAAATATTAGGTTAAGTAGTTTAATATGTTTTAATTCATCTGAGTTCTTGATGTAGTTATATGAATAATATGATAAATATTACAATTCCGTGTTTCGTAAGCTGAGGTGCCTAATCCAAGGATCAATTTTAGACCCCAAGTGAGGCAATATGTAATTTAATATTAGAGTATTGCTTTTATTTTAATAGCAGGAAGAAATGTTTTTATTAAATTTAAGAAATTAAATTTAACACGAATTATTAAATTTTAGTTTAAAATGACCCCTATGATTCGGAAATAAACCCGAAGATTTTGGTTTAGTGCATTTATTCCACGTGAGAAATATTTGAAATTGGTACTTAGTCATTTTATTTTAACTTTTGTGTAATTGTTTTAGGTTAAATTGTATTATAAGCCTGTGTATTAAAATGATATACATTATCTAGCGTTTACATAAAGTTTTTGTGTAAGCTGCTTAGAGTTTTTCTTTAATGTTAGAATTTAAAACCGTATTTATTTAGTAATAATAATACTTGATTAAATATAAAATATTTCTTAACCTATTACCGGTTTCTTAAGTGTATGCTGTAACACTTTTTTCCGCCGTTCCCTTTCCCCCCTCTACAATTGTGCTCCCACTATCACTATCACCCTCCGAAACATTTTTTTAAAGAGTTTAACTTATTATTTTGTTTTAATGGTAAGAGTGATAGTTTTAGTCAACAATCCTTTTCTGTCCTAATATAAGAAAACAGGGGGAGAGAGATAAAGACGTAGAATGATAGTAGAAAAGTAATTTATATTGCACTTCATTGGGAATAAAACCCCAACCTTCCAACGTCATAGTCTTCATTGCACCCCATTGGGAATAAACCCCAACTTCCAACGTCATAGTCTTCATTACACCCCATTGGGAATAAACCCCAGCTTCCAACGTCACAGTCTTCATTACACCCCATTGGGAATAAGCACCATCTTCTAACGTCACAGTCTTCATTGCACCCCATTGGGAATAAACCCCAACTTCCAAAGTCACAGTAGTCATTGCACCCCATTTGGAATAAACCCAAGCTTCCAACGTCACAGTCTTCATTGCACCCCATTGGGAATAAACCCCAGCTTCCAACGTCACAGTCTTCATTACACCCCATTGGGAATAAGCCCCATCTTCTAACGTCACAGTCTTCATTGCACCCCATTGGGAATAAACCCCAACTTCCAAAGTCACAGTATTCATTGCACCCCATTTGGAATAAACCCAAGCTTCCAACGTCACAGTATTCATTGCACCCCATTGGGAATAAACCCAAGCTTCCAAAGTCACAGTATTCATTGCACCCCATTGGGAATAAACCCCAGCTTCCAACGTCACAGTCTTTATTGCACCCGATTGGGAGTAAACCCCAGCTTACAGAATCAAAGTGTATTTCACTATCTATGTGAACAACCTTGTAACAAGTTCTCCTTCCAAGATACAAATAAAGTGCTCTATTATATTGTTGGATATACCATTTATTTAGTTTCAAATTTACTTGGAACTTGGAATCGCAAGTAGTCTGGTATACCAACGTTTTTATTCAAAAGCGTGGGCCTTCGAGTAAAATAGATTTTTCTCTGCACATCATTTTGCTAAACTATGAGTACTATTTTTCACTATTAGATTGTAGACCCCATGTATACAATCTAAACTAGGGAATTGGATATTTTAAATTAACAATGAGATGAACATTCACTTGAAATTGGGAAAATTAGAATTCTCAATAGAGTGGTTTAAGCACTGGACTATAGTAATATACTTAATACAGGATTGTCGATATGAAAGAGGTGACGCTTAAGTGGTCATTTTGATAGGTTTGGTGAGGTTATTGTTTATTATGTTAGAGAAAAACAAATCAAGCATAGCAAAAAAAGTGACAAGTTGAAATTAACGGTGAAATCTTTATTTCTCAACTTTATTTAAATACATAATCTATATATATATGTATAAAATTGGTCAATTTAGTGCAAGATATAGTGAATGATATAGTTATGGTTGGTTTAGTAGCCACTATTCTAAGAAGAGGGTGGAGTTCAGTTTCCAACTCTTTAAGGTCGTTGTCGTTGTAAATCGACAGTTCCGGTTTTCACCCATTTTTATATGCAGAATAAATATTTTAAATTTAGAATGAATTGATTTAAGATTGTGTTCATTAGCAGGTATAATTAAAGAGCTATTAAACCCACTCAATTATAAGACTTACTACCTGACATTTTGATACATGAGTAAGTTATTCAGCTAGAGGTTAATATTGTATAATTTTAAGATATTAATTTTAGTCTCAAGAATGGTATTTAAACAGACCACTTCACCGATCTATAGCTGAGAGTTTATCGAAGTATTTATGTTCTACGAGCTATAGTTTCAAGGTAATTAAATAATTTATTGATATAGTAGCTACATATTAAATACAGCACTTCAAATAATAAATTTAAGAAAATCAACTCATCTTAATTCCAAATAATTAGGTTAAACTGTGTGCCATAATTTGTTTTTACATTTCATTGTACCCTATAGTAATATCTACATTATAATGATAATTTGACGCGTCACTAAATGCTAGGATCAATAATTATAGGAGCCATTCACTTGACTGTCCTCACATGTACGTGATAATTAAATCGCTAATTGTCTGACCATCCTTGTTTTGAACCCTTCACCAACTGTGCGCATTGGCAAAGAAATGTGTGGAAATGAGCTCAATGTGAGCGGAATAATAATTCTTTCCTTAAACCGAGATAGTATTTGTTTTTCACCATTCTAATAATTTTCCCGTGTAGTAGGAACCAAATTACGAAAAAATGTGTTGATTAATTTGTGTACTTGTTTTCATTATTACGTTCAATACCAAGTCTAGCATTCTTTCAAAATATTCGGCCCACTTAGATACCAATGAAACGGGTTGAAAAAAAACGAAAACAATGATTTTATACGCGTAGAATTCCAGAGGGTATAATACGTAAAAAATTTTTTAAGATAGTAAGTCTGATAACTAAGCTTTTGACATGATGTTAAGCCATTTTTCCCTCTTTATCACGCCTTTGTTTAACTTATCGTTAGTACTTTTTAAAAAAATTTGGAACCACCTTTTATACTTCACAAAATAGCAGGATTTTTTTTTTATGAAGAACTAGAAGGTTTACATTGGTTAGGGAGGAGTACATAACTGTCTGAAGTTAAAGAAAAACTTTCCTAAAGCAATAATATAATGTCTACCGGGTTTGGAGTAATATGAATTGTATTAATTTTATTTATGTTAAATCCAATTAGAAATTAAAATGGTATTATATTTTAAAATCTTTTTTTATGATGTTTCACTTATTTTAGATGCTTGATACATTTTATTAAAGTAGCTCAATGGTATGGGATACATTTGAGTTCCATAAAATACCATTTGGTATTTTGAAATATTATGGGCATCAAAAATAACAATGTAATAACTGTGCAAGGAAACTTAGTAGTTTATGCTTATTGTGGTACAAATAAATTTAAACTATTATTTTTTTTAACACTATGGACTGTTTAAGACTTATTTGTGTAAGATTTAAATCCAATTTTAAAGTTTTACTTTTATAGTGATCCACCCGTTTTGGCTTTTTGAGTGCCAAACATTTTCATTACGGTTCATTTTAGTCACAATTAATACGTAAATTGAAACCAAATAATATACAACTAACATTCATCTCTCAAGAAACTACTAATTTATACTGAGATTAATCTTAATAAAATGTAAATAGTTTTTAAACTTTTAGCCAAACGTGTTCTAACTTTTCAACCAATGTTTGTATTTGAATGTATTATTTTCTTGTATCATGTCCTCTAAAAATTTAAATACTTTTATAAGTGTAGCTAGATGCTGTGCGCTAGCTTTTGGAACGCTATAGATCTAATTAAAATACGTCAACAAAACATAACACGCAAGAATTCCTAAGAAAATCTCGTTTTAATTTTTTTTTTAGTGATGAATATGGTGTTATGAGTCTGAAATAATAAACGGTTTAGACTTTGTGCATTTTTGGTGCTTAAGAACAGGTTTACACTTACCAACGTTGATAACAATATTTTTAGTTAATCATACAATATATTGTGATTAAAGTTAAACAAATTAAGCTAAGATTTAACTCCCAAAATTATAACAAGTATAATAAAATAAAATATATAAACTCAATGTATGTTGTATCAAACATATTCATAAATAATATTTCATAAACACACAGTGTATAGCTCCACCAAAGGGATTATTTGTCCAACGAGCTGGAGCTAGCTCTGGTATTGTTTCTGATATTTCATTTGTTTAAGTGCAGCAATAAAAAAAATATAGAAGCTCAACGTGGTGGAAGAAATCACTGCTGTCGAACTAAAGAGAGGAGAAAAGCCCACAAGAAGGTGCGGAATAGAGTTCGTCTATAAATCACTTCCAGTTTAGCGGCTTTACTGGGTGTAATACAAGAGCATCCATCATTGACACTCTTCATTCCACCCTTTATACCTCCCTCCAACATCAACCCCTTCCCTTACCCCACTCAAACCCCCTCACCTCTAGGTAGAGAGTGGTCCACAGAGGCGTGAGACGAACACAGATGGGTCATGGGACTGGTCCTTACACTACGCTGCTTTTTTTAATATCACTTTTTTTTGTGTGAAAATATGTGTTTAAGTGGATTTTAACAGGCACTCGAGGCATCCGTCTCACAATAGACTGGGTCAGTGAAAGGGAGATTGAGGTTCGAATAAGTTTTAGGGTACACTGGAGGGGCTTTATAAACGGAATTATTTGTTTTCGTTTTCCCATCCTCTCCCCAAGATAATGCGTGTGCACTTTATATAAGCCACTCTACTTATCCTTAATCTTTAAATTGATTATTTAATAATGGCCTCAGCCGTGGTCTAAGGCATTTTCCAAATTCAAGTGATCTTCAGGTGTGATGGAAGGGGACGCGAGAAAAGCCCAGTGTTTTTGCCGTTTTTATGGCAAAACATTTTTTGGACAGAATAACTAAAATAATGCTCCAGTACAAACATGGAATTTAATTTTCTTCACATGGTGACCTCAAAATTTCTTGAATAGCCTATTTGTGAAGGATATTTTGGAATTTAATGACAATTTTTCTCTTAATAATAATAATAATAATAATAATTAGCACCGCGTCTTACTACCCGTTCGGGTTATACGCTTAAGTACTAATTACGCTAATGGATTAGGAATTGGGAGGGTTGAATTTAGAGGAAGTGAACCCGCATTTGCGTGAAGGGAGAGTGGAAAACCATTTAGGAAAAACCACCCCCAGTTCACCCGACCGAGATTCGAACCTCGATCTCCCCGTCCTCGGTGGTTGGGCTCAACACGACTAGCACGTTAGCTAACTACGCCACCGAGGCGGGTAATTTTTCTCTTAATTTAAAAATGTTGTTAGCTAAAGGTCCTTGCACACCGGCATAGTATCGTATACGTACGGTGTGTGGTTTTCAATTCCACTTCGAAAGCGGAAAGACACGTACGATACTGTCATGGCGGCCGTTGCCTACCCCTCTCGAACACTCCTCTCGAACACTCCTCTCGAACACTCCTCTCGAACACTCCGCTCGCACATCAGTAAGTTTTTTTCAGCCATTAAGGAATCATTTCGACTGTTGCCCAAATAATTTCAAGTATCTGCTAAGGCTGAAATACTTAACTTGGTCTCTCAGTATGAGAGAAAAGTATTAGAATGCGAGTCCAACTTTTACCCTAGATATTTTCACTTTTACCCTCAACAAGCATTGAAACCCCATACATCCAACAATCATGTGGTACAAAAACATCGATAGCGCCGCGAATTTTACACGTCTGCCTCCAAAGACCATTCAACCACCGAAGCGGGTATTTATCAGGGTTAGGAAAAAATCTGTTGTTTAAGAAAAAAAAAATCTGGGCTTTTTCTATTAAAACTAAAATCCTATTTTTTTTCTAAAAAAAATCTGGATTTTATGGTTTAGCCAGGTTATTTTGGTTTGAATCAGATTTAATTAGAGATATTTGGTTTAAATAAATTTAAACTGTTTATGGTTTCTTACTAACTACAGGTGAGGTAAATAAACGGCCTAAATTATAATTAAAGACCATTCATCATGTTTGAAACTATAATTTACTGTAAAATTAAGAGCTGAATAAAATATTATATTATTATTTTGAGAGCAACAATATAGAGACTTCATACAGATATAGCGCTTAATATAAATGTGTTATTATCAAACAATCCACCACGAACTTAAAATGAATTAATTAATGGGTGTTGTCAAACAGAGGAGCACATTATTTAATTTCTCGTTCGTTCCCAGATATTTGTATTCATTCCCAAAGCGAGCATTTTTTTTGGTACCGTACTTCGTCATGGTTACGCGGATATTATTGTCTCAGTGGATTCTAGAACAGCTGATTTACAAAACGTACGCTTTATTGCGCGCGCTTATTGGGAATGTAGTCCCATTAATCTCAAAATACTGTCAATTAGGCCACAAATCATGGAGCGAACAAAGACACATTAATACCATACGCATTCACAGAATTAATTGATTATTTATATTATCTTTTATTTTTGTTAGTCAACATTTCAAAAAAAAAATAACCTTTTTAAAATCCAAATGTTGACATTGTTTATTAGGAGCTAAGTTTTTTTTTTCAAATACATATAATTTGACAAGAGCTATTTTAAAATTAGTCTTCATGACTGTTTTTCTGCATGCATCCTGTCCAACAAAGCAGGGATATACACAAATATGCACTCAAAGAATAGGAATGTGGAGGGTTGAATTAAAAGTAAATGGACTCACAGTTGCGTGGAGAGAGAGGCTAAAAACATTTTTACTGAACACCTTAATAATACACCTGGCCGGAATTAATATCCCATCCTCTCCCTTATAATATCCGAACCAGAAAAGACCAGGTTGATGCCTTTGTCCACCCACATGATGGTCCAAAAGGGCTAAGGCACATGCATTATTCCATTTTTCCACATCCCACCTAACCATCCGTCAAGTTTTAACGAATATTTAGATAAGGGTGAGAAAGGTAAAATCTAAAAGAAGTTTATCTAAATATGTTTTAAGGGAGAGAGGAAATCTATTCAGAAAGAAATATACTCTATACATTCAGTTGAGTTGTCCATCACTTCCAAATCACATTATTATTATTATTACTATTAGTATAAGGTGTTTTGTCTTCCGACAGACATTCCTTACACCAGCAACGCGCCCTGTCCTATGGCTCCTCCTTCAGCTCTCAAAATCACATTAGATGAGCCTTACATTTAACCTGCATACCCCGATGCCACCGATGGAGGTACTAGAATTATTCACTATCAAGCGCTTTCTAAAATTTTATTTTCTAGGTTACATCAAAAGTGCTCAGGTTTAAATCCAAACTATAGACTTAAATTTAAGGGTATATTACATAGGAAAACACTAAAACGCAGGGCAGAAATCTAGAAATCTCGGATTATTAATTTATGAATAAGTTTGATTTTTTTTATATTGTTTTCACCAAAATGTAGGCAAAAGTTCTGACAAGCTAAACATTATAAATTTTAAGTCTAAATTGTTTAAAAAACTTAAATTTGGGATTGTTTTATTTAAGTTATTATTTAAGTATTAATATCTTTTTAGGCGTCATTGAGATTTTTTCAAACCTTAAGCTCAAAATTGAATTTTTTAGTTGGTTATAAGCCTGCCGCTAGTATTCGCCTACATTTTGTTGAAAACGATATTAAAAAATATCAAATCACTTCATAACTCATCTGAGATTTCTGAACGTCTGCAACACATCTCATCAATGCTCTACCATACAGCACCCTTAAGAGTGCAAGTCTTTCATAAGCTTTAGAAGGTGTTATTATAATTACTCTTTTAAATAAGACGCAACTTATACTTGAAAACAAAAGAATGTGAATTTGCTGAATTTCTTTGAAGTCATTCCAAAAGTGAGCCCAAATTTTCTAACTCCCCTGTATATCTTTAATTTGCTATAACCACTGACAATACAGATATTTAATGAAGCTTGTAAGCTGTCATTTTTTTTTTTTGCTCCTAAAAAATTACTAAAGTAAGAAACTTCTCCTTCTAAGTCTTTAAGTTTTCAATTTATGATGATGTGTTGACATGCTAAGGAAAGGACGCCAAAAGAAAATTGAAGTCCGTGGAAGCATGAAGATTATTCTGGTGCGCCCCCTCCCTCCTCCCCCCCACTCCCCTCTCCTAAAACTACTTTTTTCTAAATACTGCCCCAAGCCATAAAAAAATCTACGTGAAGGAAAAAAGTTTCAAACTACTTTGATATTTCACTTGTTTCATACCTTTTTTTAATCGTTTATAAACTCAAATCCTTTTTGCTACCAATGTGATTTGGTTTTTTTGGGGGTAGGGGGGAAGGTTGTAACAGAATGAGTGTCTCGGTAGACAATGGGCCACCAATAAAATATCAGACAGTTTAAAATGAATTAAAAAATTGAACTTGTATTTGAATATGTTTCCTCAAAATGTTTTTCATTTACTAGGGTAGTGAAAAATAAATTTGATGGAGTTGAAAATAGCCTCTAGTAAAAATATATTAATTATTATATCACAGCTATTAGTTAGAAAAATATATCTATAGTAGAAATTTCGTAGGAAGAAACATTTTCATGATCAAAAATTATAACATTATAGAATATATTAAGTTATAAGTATTATTTTATAGGTATTGATAATATCTATCAAAAGTAAGAACTGTATATCACATGACTTTACGTATGAATACATAAAAGAAGATAAAGTAGCTTTACTTTTCCATCTTTCATATAATATTCTTCCTGTAAAAAATTAGACTATATCTAATTGTATTATTAAGTTTTTAATTATGATATTAGAAACATTTATTTGGAGTACGTTGTAAGCAGTTTTCTTAAAATATAGTAGGTACTACTTAAGTAGACCTGTAATTTTTTTTAGTACGGTGTCTTACTACCCGTTCGGGTTATACGCCTATGTACTAATTTTAATAATAGGTTAGTGATTAGGAAGGCTTAATTTAGATGAAATGCACCAGCATTTGCATGGAGGGAGAGTGGAAAACCATTTAGAGAAAACCTCCATCAGTGAACCCGATCCGGATCAAACCCTGATCTCCCCGTCTACGGCAGTCTAAGCCAACACAAGATTAGCGCGTTAGACCACGCGGACACCTAAACAGGTCATTTATCAGTTATTATAGACTATCAAAATAAAATAAATGTAATATATATAGACACATCAATGGAACCACTCGTTTAACCAATTCATTTGAATTTATTAATATATGTTCAATTTGGCTTGGATTCATTAAAATCATAATTTTGGATCCCAATTTAAATGTGTTTTTAAATTTTTGAGGCAGATGGGCCTAGAGCTAGTTCAGTTTAATTAAGTGTTTTATAATTCATAATATATGTTTAAAATGGAAATTAGGTGTAAGAAATTATGTGTAAGAAAAAGTACCCGAGACCTTTGAAAAAAATAATCTGGTGAATATTTCTTCCATTTACCCAATTAAGTGCTTTGAACATAATGTTGTCGAGAAAGGTGTACAGGATTTCATATTAAAACATGTATGATGATGTATGAATGATACTCATCCCGAAGGTTGGTTGGATCCTCAACAGTTCCACTGTCAGCTGTAAAGCCTAGGTTGCAGTGAAGAGGCGTACTAGGGAAATGAGGAGTGAGGTAACCAACTTCCTATCGCTTTCCTCACTGAGCCAGAAGGTATTATTGCACACCAGTCAGCCAAGCCAACCTAAATTCATAGACCATCTGACCCTACAAGCGACACCTTCACTCCATTCATCACAGGGACTGGCTGTATATTGAATGTTATTAAAAGTATCGTTCATACACCAACTGACCTACAAGCGACACCTTCACTCCATTCATCACAGGGACTGGCTGTATATTGAATGTTATTAAAAGTATCGTTCATACACCAACTGACCTACAAGCGACACCTTCACTCCATTCATCACAGGGACTGGCTGTATATTGAATGTTATTACTAGTATCGTTCATACACCAACTGACCCTACAAGCGACACCTTCACTCCATTCATCACAGGGACTGGCTGTATATTGAATGTTATTACTAGTATCGTTCATACACCAACTGACCCTACAAGCGACACCTTCACTCCATTCATCACAGGGACTGGCTGTATATTGAATGTTATTACTAGTATCGTTCATACACCAACTGACCCTACAAGCGACACCTTCACTCCATTCATCACAGGGACTGGTTGTATATAGAATGTTATTACTAGTATCGTTCATACACCAACTGACCCTACAAGCGACACCTTCACTCCATTCATCACAGGGACTGGTTGTATATTGAATGTTATTAAAAGTATTGTTCATACACCAACTGACCTACAAGCGACACCTTCACTCCATTCATTACAGGGACTGGTTGTATATAGAATGTTATTACTAGTATCGTTCATACACCAACTGATCCTACAAGCGACACCTTCACTCCATTCATCACAGGGACTGGTTGTATATTGAATGTTATTAAAAGTATTGTTCATACACCAACTGACCTACAAGCGACACCTTCACTCCATTCTTCACAGGGACTGGTTGTATATAGAATGTTATTACTAGTATCGTTCATACACCAACTGACCCTACAAGCGACACCTTCACTCCTTTCATCACAGGAACTGACTGAATTGGTTGAGTTTTATCACCAATACTTGTATAATGCATATCTCTGCCACTTTCATATTTGTCGGAGCCATAAGTGAGATTAATACAGAGCATATTTTATTGGTTTTAAAGTTTAATAAAGAAAGCGGATTCTATGTTAAAATGAACGGATAGACTACAAGTTTTTGTATCTTCCCTTACTATGTTTCAATGTGAAACCCGGATACCTCTTTTCTTATTTAAAAATTGATATTACGTGAAAAATGAAGATACGTATTTATAAATACTAACAGCTTTGTTATTAATCTACATGGTAATTAAATTACAATTTAGCATCATTTATCAATGTCAATATGATGTATAATGCAACATGACATCGTTGTGAATGCAAGTCAAATTAATGTCTGTTCTTCCCTCGCCAAGATTAATGCAAGGCTTCGTTTTGAAAAGGGTTGTTAAAGAAAAGTATTTCTCGCATAATGAACTACTGTGTTCTTTGTTTTTTCAGGGTAGTTTTTACCGGTATTTGTGGAAGGCAACAAGGGTTTATTAACTAATTAAGTTATTTGATAGGGATTAGAAGGGTAGCTTAGAGTAAATTTATCTGCAATAACCAGAGGGGTAAAAAAAACCTTTATATATTCATGTCTTAATGAATGTTATTTTTACATCAACTCTGAATAAAATCGAATGTAATTTGTTAGTAGTAAAGATTTTAGAATATTTCAAAATAACTTTTCAAAAATGTTATAATTTCAACAATATTTTTATTCTTTTAGGCATAAGTTGGCATTTTTATAAATAAACATCACTACTTTTGAGTAAAAAAAAACAAACTATTTAACAATGGTGACGAAATAAAATATGGGCATTGCTCTCTGGAAAGAATTTGCTACTCCTCTGAAATAAATTTGCCACCCTTAGATTTATTTACCTCCCCTCTGATATTATTTAAATTAAAGCTGAAGGATGGCTTTGCGTCAAACTCCTGAAATGTATTCCTAATACCAGCCACAAAACACAGGGACTAGTAGATGCTATCACCATTAAATTAGGATGGAAAGGAATGAGGAAGTAAGCACTTTAGAGGTATTACACCATAATTTGCGTGGAAGGAGAATGGGAAACGATTTAGGAAAACTCACCCTCAGTAGACCCGATCGGAATTCAAACCCCGATCTTCCCGTCATCAGCAGGCCAATTTTACACTAGAGTGACAACTTAAACCTCGCGGATACTGAGGCGGGTCCTCTCCACATGCTGATTACATTCTCTGTGCTGCCCACTCTCTCAATTTGGTTAGATAATCAGCTGTAAAATGTAACGAAGAGGGATGCTGGGTTTTAGCTCTTATGCAATAACTGTACAATTTTTTCACGGTGTCTACGCACCGTTGTAATATTCTTTGGACCCAGTATAATGTTTACGTAATAAATATTTCAGAAACACATTTTTCCACGTGAGCAAACGCGCTCAGAAATTTTTATGGGTCTTGGGAATAAATCCTGGGTGCTCTATTTAATATTGAGGGAGATCACTAAAAGAACACAAGCATTAGATGAGAAGGGAGTGAGGTGTTTTTTTTTTCTGAACCCTATAAATTTTATAAATAAAAAAAACTGCTGAGTTTAGATATTGACATATTGGATGTTGAGTCGTATGACTCGCTGATTAATCACATTTACGAAACTTGTGATAAATTCAATGATTATGAAGAGAAAGCTATGAATATTTCGATGACAACAGAGTACGAGAAATATACAAAGTGGGGGGCAAAATGAGACAAAGCTTCGTCTGGGTGGGTCTGCAGAAGAATTTGATATGGATGGTCGAGAAAATCTACGATTCGTAAATTTTCTAGTCATTGGCATTAGTCTTTATTGCATGCTTCAGAAGAGACGTGATGGTTATCAAGGATGCCATAGTGAATTTTCATTTCTAACTAAACTGGCTGACCTCACCTCTGACAACGTCAAGGAAGAGGGCATGGTTCTGCAGAGTATCTATTCAACTGATCTCTTAGAAAGTTTTATTGATGAATACATCCAATTTTGTGCACGTTGCTCTTCAACTTCAGAAAAATTGAAAACAATCCTTAAGTTTTTGGAGTGCCTTCGAAAATACGATCTACATACCGTGTAGCCTAATGTTGTTTTTGCACTTCGTATAAATATTCGTACGCGAGTCACAAACCGCTCTGGATAACGCAGTTTTTCTTGGTTACGTCAAATAAAAAATTATTTACGATAGAAAATTAATGATGAATTAAATGCTCTTGCTGTATTAAGCAACAAGTCAGAGTTGTTAAAATATTTATAATATGGTGATCTTATTCATACATTCGCTAGTCAAAAATCTATACGTGTGATTTTATAAATTTATGTGCATAAAAAAATAGAAAATTATGAAGTTTTTTTGTTTGAAAGTGTGTTGTTTTGACATGGAACGACCCATTAGGAGAAAAATGTAGTTAAAGCGATGTGGTATCACCTTGTAAATTAAGAGTTGTTAAACGAGGGTTCGAATTCCACTTGGGTGCATCAAAGTGTGTGTTTTTCCTTAAGTGGTATCCCAATCTCAATACACACAAAAGGGTGTTGATTCCTTCTCAATTTTAATTTTATCTTCCCTAGCTTACTAGTCTAAAGATGTAAATAGCTCGTAAAAAATGCGAAATATATTAATCAGGGTATGTTGAACATTAAGGTCGCGGTGATATTAGTTTCCGGTAGTCAAATCTTAAATCGCAGTAATTTCTCCTCTACCTTAATTCACTGTGTCTTTTATTCTACCTTAAATCATAGTTACTTTTCTTCTATCTTAAACGGACTTTTTCACCACCAGCAATATATATCCAATATGTCTTGATATAATTATTTTATTTGTAATAAATTTAGAAAAATTATAGTGCGTAATTGTTTGGAATAGTTTTACATACATTTTAAATATATGAAATGGAAACAAAAGTTTTCAATATATTTTAAATGAAATAGCAGTAATCCAATTCTTTAGATAAAATATTTCATCTCGGTAAAATATTTTTACTTTAAAGATACTGGAATGACATATTTCAGAGTCATCTCACAACAATATAATACTGTAATAAAGCAACGCTTCCCTAAAATTAAAAAGTAAATAAAGAAAATAAGAGAAAAATAAAGTTAAAACAAATTATTATAATTAGAAACCTCTTCAACAAGTATAATTAGTTGAGGTAGCAGCTTTTCTTTCTTAGAGCAAGCAGTTCTTTCTCAGGCTGACCGGCTAGCCAACTGGTCTCTCTCGTTTTTTATTTCGTCAATTGTTTGTTTCCGGGTCTGCTCGGCCCTCATCGGGGAAAGGGAAGCAGCGTTTCCCAAGGCGAGTATTAGCGCATGAGTTTACTATTGTGATTGGTGTATAATCGTACGTTTAATACTTTTAAAATCTTTTTTTTTTAGGTTGTTTTTAGCAACATTTATTGTTTCTAGATAAAACTATGGGCACTCTTTCACCAATAATGTATTTCGCACCAATTTACAGTAAGTTTAGTTTGATTTTACAGAATATTGATGCGTTTTTTATCCTCCAAGGGAAGCTGTTTGTTTCTTTGCGTACAGTAGTAGAATGACGAGTGCGGCAACAAATGCAGCAGTGGAAAAGAGAAGGGCTGCTGTGTCAAAATTCATAAGCAAGATTTTGAAGGATAGTTTTTCGCCCAAGTCTTTTGTCAAAAAAAAAAGTAATTGAAACAGGCAAACCCCCTCCATCTTCAGGCAACCTCTGTATAAAATAAAACTTAAGACGTTTCAAAACTCAATTTTATGAAAGTATATGGTAATCATAGTGTTTGGGTTGGTGAAAATGACATAAGTGACCTTATTATTTACTAATGATAGTGTAGTGTGGACTAAATCCGGATTCAAAGCTATCAAAAGGCAGGCCAAAGGTCATACTCATTTGCAGGCCACAACCCAAGAGAAAACTTCGGCAATCGTAGATTGATCATTATTATTATTCTTTTTATTTGAGTTAAAACTACAATTTTTTGTATGTATATGTATATATATATATAATTTAATGATGAGTAGTATTTCTAAGATCACCAAATATTTTGTTTTATTCCATGCATTGTTTTTGTAACCCCCTTTTCCTTCTTCCCCATAATAATTTTAACTATAAAAAAGAGTGAGAGCTTCCAATTAAACTAGCGTGCATCAGACCCCCTTTATTGTAGTCTCATTGCTTCCCTTTGTCCAGAATTGACTACACGCCACTGAATTATTGATAGGCCCTATCGTATAGATAGATTGAGTTTATAACGACACACGGTTATATTCATCCTGGAGTCCTTGGTTTGGATCCTGACCAGTTTATTATACGGCCTGTTCACCCTGGATTCCCGTAAGTTTATATCTCAGCGATAGATTTAAATATATTGTGTTCGGGCGGCCAGGTAGTGCCACGTTCCATACCAATGATTATACTAGGTTCGATTTAGATTAAAGATAGCTTGATTTAAACTAAAGATAACTTGAATTAAATATCACAAATTAATATTTAAGTATAATTTGCTGTGCACTTTGGTTATTTATGAAATAATGAATATGAATAGTGAAAGTTGAGTTGGAGTGACTAACTCATATCCAACTCTTTGACTGCGTGAGTGTTTTAACACACGTCCAATCTGTTTTCCGGTGTTATCGCGAGTTTTCCCCCCCAATGTCTGCCGCAAGGGCTTCTTGCAACCCCCACTACGTCCCCTTGGGCGATTTTCATTCTTAAAAAGGAGTCGGTCAAGGTTTCTTTCACTGTAACTGAAAAAAATTGAAACAAGGTTCACGGAGATCTTTTATAATTTGTTCTGTTTTTTTACTGTTAGTTGTTAAGTTTCGTAAATATTAAAAAACACAATATTAAGTATTGTGCCCTTATTTTAGAAAGTGAAACCAAGTGATGCTTCACTAAAACTCATATTACATGTTAATTATAACAGGATTTATATGTTTTGCTTCAAGTTATTAGAAGTGATCGATAATCTTAGTCCTTTTAAACAGAAAATGCTCTCCATTTTTTTTATTGCGTTTAAGCCTTTCGGATGCATCATAATTGGGTCATCAATCTTACGGTTGGTTTGCTGCAGCTCTCCACATTTGCCTATCTTGTGCGAAATTAAAAAAAAAAATTACCTTATTCTGCCAACATCGTTCGCTATTTGATGCATGTACGCCATTTTCGGTCTCTCTCTTGAATGCAAACCTAAGCAAAAAAAAAAATGCGATTGAAAAAGTAAGTCTACTAATGAACGCTTTAACCGACAATCAAAGTTAACGAAGCCGCCGTTTTATGTTGATTGGTCGAGAGATGTGAACGGAATGGGGGGTAAAGTAAGGAAATTATATCGGAACTAAGCAGACGTATCCACATTAATTGATCATAGCATGACGTAGTTATCCAGTTTAATCGTCTTTGATTAGCAATCAAGATTCGATTGGGATTAACCAATCATTGGTTCAATCTCCGGTAGAGATGATATGGGTCAGTCAGGATTACGTAGGGTTTCTGCAAAGCCTATGTAAATAAGTATTTCAACCTCCGGGTTTAGGGGATGACGATGGTAAATAGTCAGTGAGCGTCGTTAAATAATCAAACACACGCATAGCCAAGATAAATAAGGTACCATGTTCGATTCCTGTGTCCAGTTGTCATTTTTAAATTTTCAGAATACAAGATAAATTTGTTTTAAAACCCGTAGGGTGATCAGGAATTTTTTTTTAACAATTTCATTCTGTTGGGCAACTATTTTGTACTTATTTATTTAAAAGCTTTTGTTATAAAATTAAAACTGTTAAAGAACTTTCTTAACATTCTCATTGTGATTAAAAACACTTTGATGTAGGTATAAGATAATTTAAGTTTTACTCATAGATAACTAATACCACAGTAAATTTGAGAGAATTGTTTATACGGCTAGGAAAATATTAGACAAGGTTATTATTTCAGAACCAAAGTTTGGTAGTAACTTACAGATAATACAAACGATTTCCAAACAAAAAAGTAAACTTTAAAAAATAATTAAAAACTTGCTCTAGAACCCTTTAAACTAAAAAAAAAAGTGTCCAAACCCTACTCGATGTTTCCCACTCTTCCTACATGCAAATGCACGTACATTTCCTCTATATCCCTCCTTAACTCCATTAATTTAGATAATATATTTGTATAGGCCTGACGGGTAGAAAGACGTGGAGCATGAACGAATAGACCCTGTGTTGAACGAGTGTGTGTGTGTGTGTTTTTTATAATATACAGGGTGTAAATTAATACATGTTACAAACTTCTAGGGTATATAGGGGGTCCAAAGTAAACAGCATTTTAGTAAGGTACTGATGTCCAAAAAGAACCGTTTGTGCGTTGCAGACTGGAATTGTATGAACAAAAACAAATGATAAAGCGTTGTAGCTGTCACGTCATTATTAAGTGAGGTGACTCGACCAATGTAATGACCATTCTAAACGCTAAACCTTTTGCTAAAACTCCCAAATCTCGCTTAACCTTTATTCACAGTATAGACCCATCACAGATTATCGATTACGCCAACATGGTGTTAATCTGAGGCAAAGCTCGATGTAACGGTAGGTCTGCTCGTCAGCTTTATGCAGACCTTTTTCCAAATCGTCCAACTCCATCTCATAATGTGTTCGTCAGAGTTTTTCAAAGAATGAGGGAAACAGGAACGTTCACAGTCAACAGGGTAAACCACGGGTCTCAGAGGAACCACCGTTCTGCAGGATTTTAAGAAGATGTGGATCATAGGGTTACATTAACAGTCAAATCATTTGAAGTAGGGATGTTGTATCGAAAGAAAAGTATCGATACTGTGCTCATTAAAAGTATCGGAAGAAAAATATCGATATCGTACTTTTATCGAAAGAAAAGTATCGATACCAATAAGTCTCGGTATCGAAATTTCAATCTGGATATTTTCATCGAGTAGGCCTAATAATAATTTCAACTTTTGTACTATAATAATTATATTTTCATATTTATTTAAACACTGAAAATTGTAATGATTTAACCATATTATAGTATACTAAGGGTGTATCGCGTTTTATGTTGTGTGTTGGAACTATGAATTGTGATGAGCTAAAAAGATTGTATGCTAAAGTTTCTTCTTGCTTGTCATGCAGAAAAAGAGTGAGAATTGAGAAATAGTGTCGTTGGTTCTTCCTCAACACTCCACCCTAGTAAACATTCAATCCCAGAATGAGTGAAGATAGCAAAAAAGTTGTTTCTTTCGATACCGATCCGATACCGGAGTGAGACTACTAATATCAGTATAAGTATCGGAAAAAGAATCGAGTAAAAAAGTTCTAGTATCGAAAGTAAAATATTGATATTAGTAAAGTATCAATACTTTTTTCACATCCCCAATTGAAAGTGACATGAGTGTTAATCATATGAGCGTCTGGCATGTATTGCATGAACAACAGCTCCACCCATACCATCCGCAAAAGGTTCAAGCAACGAGTCCAGCCGATTTTCCACGACGAGCTAACCTTTCTCGCTGGTTTGTGTAACGTTAACTGTTGCAAGTGGAATTTCCACGGCTTGTTCTCTTTACCGATGAAGCTTTCTTCTTCATCTCCGTGACATCCATATTTTGGACGAAGGAAACCCTCACGCCTCTCGCTCCTCTAGATTCCAACAGCAGTTCAGGATTTACGTGTGGCCGGGTATTTTTGACGTTCATTTAATTGGTCTGTATCTTCTTCCACCCCCTCTCTCACCTCTATGGCCCCAGTTTATTTGATATTACTGCAAGAACTATTGCCATAATTGTAGGTAAATGTACCATCATGAATTGGACAACAGATGTGGCTGTGCGCCACCACACTTTTCCCTCACCGTCAGAGAATACATCATCCAATTATTTGGGGACAGATATATTGGTTGAGAAGGACCACTAGAATGGCCTCCACGCTTCCCCCGGACTTGGTTCCACTAGATTATTTTTTCCCCTGTGAAGACCCCATGAAAAGCCTGGTTTACGAAACCCCTATCGAAGTTGAAGAAGATTTACTAGATGGCACTCTCACCGCGGGGCGATACATCCAATTAATGCCTGAAATTTTTGGAAGATTAGACTAGAACATGATTCGCAGGTGCAATGCTTGCGTTGCAGTTGTTGGAAGTCATTTTGAGCAATTATTGTGGCCATCTGATTGGGCATTAATAAGTATTTTTGTATGCAATGTAAGTTACAGTAATAAAGTATTATGATAATTACTCCTTTTACTGAACATACTAACAATTACAGTCTACAACGCGGTGACGATACGTTTCCAAACACGATTTCCTTATTCAAAGTTGTTATACTTTTGACCCTCTACTTACCCTATAAGTTTTTAACATGTATTCATTTACACCACATATATATACAGTTCAACTACCAGGACTCTAACCGGGCAACTGTCCAAATAAAACTAATTGTGGAAATGGCCCCAGTCACTGCATCTCATTAAGTTATAAACGACCAAATAAAAAGTTCTGAGCCATGATAATTACGTAGTAATATTAAGCGTACAATTTTACTGCTAGAGCGATGAAGCTCTCAAGTCTAAAATAAAAGTTATACTAGCCGAGTTAATGTGAGGTTTGAATGTAGTACATAAATAAAAAATATTCTTGTAAAGACGAATTTCCTGACGTTTTAATGTATATTCCAGGAAGAGGAATTAAATTACTTGAGCTCTCGGTAAACCTGCTAATGGGTTGGGTTTTTTTAGTGTGTGTTTTCATTAGTAGGGGGTGAAGGGGAGGTCAGGTGCGCATGATTACCACCTAATTACCTCCCCCCAAAACAGATGTGTGAGCATCCAGAGAGGGACAGGATGTGGATATAATCGGTGCAATTAGTACACATACGACTATCTCAAATCAGCCTCTGCCACGGATACATTTGAATAGTTAAAAAAAATTAAACCTCTCTAATTAAATCGTCTATGAAACATAAACATACAAGCTTTCTGTGATTTGTAAAAGTAAATATTGACTATTTTAACTTTACTAAAGGTTTATTCAATATATCTTTATTCCAATAAGTTAAATGTTCAACTCAAAGGTTACTAGCGACATATCCAGTGTAACGAATGCAATGGTGCGGGCTATAATCACCGAGGGAATTGCATGGCTACTATTGGGAAACAGCTTTGTCATTTTCTCGTTTTCCTGTGGTCAGTCTCCCCTACAAATATAAGACAAGTTTCTCAAGGATGGTTATTCGAGGATGCTAGTACATAGCTCCTTCTTACCCCAGCACACCACCTTCAGATATAACTGAGAGTGAAGAGATTTGGCAACAGTTAACTGTGTGAGAGCGAAGATAAAGGTTTTCTCCATAAAATAGTTTCTCACTATAACTCTATGTAGATGTGGGTACATTTCCCATCATTTCCTACCATCCTCATTCCTACTTCATTGAAGGTAGACTTATTAAATGTGGATAGTCCAGACATGCGGTGCAGAAGACACACCAAAATCGACGTAAGTCGCTAAGTAAGGACGAAGAGAGATGCTTAAGGGAAACGTACCTTGATCAGCGAGAAAAGAAGAATGAATGGAATCAATAAGAAACTCATGGCTAAAACCAAGGCTAGGAATCAAACCCCGTTCTACTCATCAACGACCACTACGTATAAGATTAGCCTAACGCCATGCACCACATGGTCATAAATGTTTTCTTATTTTTTATTACTAGTAATAGTACATTTAGTGCTGGTGTAATGAGTATTAGTGACACAAATTGAAACGTAATTCTAGTTTTAAACAAGATACAAAGTATTTAGTACTAAACACATTGAAAGTTAACAAGCTTAATACCAAATTTGGCCAAGATTTTAACCCAGAATTTGGAACCCGTACACAGTTTCATATACTGTCTAATTTAACCTGGAGTGCTAATGAACTTTTCTCAAGTGATTAATGCTTTGTCTCTCAACATGAATATGATTAAAAACTTGTCCTTACCTTACTTGTCATTGATATAATAAATACCTTAGATATAGAGATGTTGGTAAAAGTGTGGATAGCAGTGTTTCTATATCTGTGATTTGACGATTAGTTCGTTGATCTAAAGGGTCAATGTTTTATCTCTTCCCTACGCTTCTTTATTTATTTATTTTTCAAATATTAATAAAATCAAAGTTTGTGGCTTCACAGTTTAAACGCTAAAGATGTTTTATTAACGGTTTGGTTTCAATATCAAATTTGATAAGATAATTTACCATAGATCTAAAGACATCTCCTAGTTTTTTATTTGAGTTATTTAACGTGCACTTTATGAACCGACTAATTATATCAACATTCAAGAGTTTCTATGAGCGAGAGTGAAAGGTTCTACCAATTCTGCCGGGAAAGGGATTTTCACGCGCCTTTCGGGGTTCTTTTACATGCCACGATTGAAACGGAACCGATGGCTTAACTTCCCCTCTGAAGGAAGTTATGCTACGAATTTTTATCGCTCAAGAAAAACCCGTCGACCTCATCTGGGTTTGAACCCACGAACCTCGTGTCCTGCCTGAGGTGAGAACTTTACCCCAAAGCCCCAGAGTTCGACTCCTCGTTTAAATTATAGGCTCTGCAATGAGGTATAAAATAGTTTTACAAATCAAATTTTTTTTGTTAGAATGCTATAATAAATTGGCTCTGGCATTGCTTAAAATATTATTAAAGTTGTAAGTAAGATCAACAAAAATAAAAGCCCCAACCGACTTCGGCCATTAATCAAGATTAAGGGGAGTTCCTAAAAAAAAACAAGTCTGGCCAAAACGTCTATTTCCCCATGATAAATATAACCGTGTCTAAAAACTACGCGTTTCATAATTTACTAGTCAAACCCATGCGCTGAGAAATGTATAACGATAAAACTATCAAGAAGAATATAAATTTTAATTTAAAGAAATGTCGTGAAAAATGTGTCTTTGAGAACATATGGTGAAAATCTTGTTCTTAATAAAGGCGACCATTTAACAAGAGTAAATCTGCACTGCATAAAAAACTTGACAAGAAACATGTTCTTAAAATAAACCAGCAAGTGCAGACGACAAGAAGAACCTTCCTTTTAATTTAAGACTAAATGCAACAAGAGGAAACCTGCTTTCATAGCATAATTAATTTAATAAGAGGAAATCGATCCTTAATAAAAAATGTTTCTAAGAATAAACATGTTTTTAATAAAATATAGGATATAGCAAGGGGACGATTGTTTTGATTTTTTTACCATCACGTATTTCAACAAATTTGGACTTTTAAACCTTTTTTAACTGCGCTAATGGGGTGATAATGATAAAAAAATAATTATAATGAAATGTATCCGAATTTTCGTGTATGGAAAGTGGAAATACCATTTAGAGTAGAAATAATCCTGAGTACAACCAAACTATATTCGAACCCCAACTTGCCCCATCACCACTAAATCAGAATATATTAGCTTGACATTTATTCCATGTAAACCCACCCCCCAATGTGTTTTTTCTTAAAATTAGGCATCATTAATGTGACCATACGTCGAGCTTTGGGCTGTGGGACGCATAAATGTCCCGCTCTGGAGGGAATTTTTTTTAAAGCTGTGAATCAATTAAAGGAATGTATATTATCACGAAACAGCAGTTTCAAATATATTTTATAAAGCTTCGTTGGAACAATATTCTGAAGGCTGTGCTTTTGCTCCAATGTAACATTGGATTTACTTGTGACAAGTTTTATGAGGTAACTAAACAAAATCGTGATTTATTGGAGATAATCCACTCATCTGATAAATACGGAGTGTAGAAAAGTTGTACAGATTGAAGTTGATTTCTGTAAAGTAATAACTTTTTTTAATGTCTATACAAATGATTATTATTATATTAATTGTTTAGTGTCTATGTCTTGTATAATTTATACGTTTTGTTATTTCATATCTTAATTCCTGGCGTCCAGGCTGACCTGAAAGCGTTAGTCTAGTCTTATGTTTTAAATTTTTCTGGGGAAGTTCCCTCCAGTATGGCCCCTTCCCCATCACACAATCCCCAACATGTTTCAAAAATGTCCCGATTTCACAACTGAGAAATATGTCCATCTTAGGCATCATGTAACAAGAAGACGATGCCTTAAATATTTTTTTTAAAAGTTGAAAAGGGGATCTTTAATATAAAAGTAAGCACCAGTGATGAGGGTAAATTGGGTAAATACACAATTTAACAAGAGCAAACTTATCCACAAGAAATGAATTCAACAGTAAACATTTTATTAACAAAATATAAAAATAAAACTTCATGGCGTCAACCAGAAATAGAGTCATAGCAACAGAGCGCCCGCCATCTGTTGTCGGAGATAGTGTCAACTTCTTCAGGTAGAGGGTCTCAGGTAATCAGGACAACAAACCCTCCGGCTATTAATCTCAGTTTTCTAGAACTGAGCCACTACTTTTTCATCACGGTAGCTCCTCATTTGTTCTCGCGAATCTGAGATGACCCCGTTTTAAAAAAAAAAGTAATTTAATTGAAATTTAGGCCTCCATCTGTCTTAAGATAAAATCTTCAAAATATACTAGTTTTACTTTCCCTCGAAACTTCGGAGAGAAAGTTTTATGATCGCCAAAAAAAATCAAACTCGAGACTTTGATAAATGTTGACGTTTCATGACCCCCTGAAACAAAAAAAAATAGTTTTCACAATTCCGTCTGTGTGTCTATACCTTGGGCTATAGCCGAAACTATTTTACCGATTGGGCTCAAACTTGGTATCTAGGGTTAGAATAAGGTCCCCCAGAGGGATTTTTGGAATTAGATATCCAATCCTAAATTTAAGGCTAGGTTACTGAAGGCCAAAAAGAGACAAAATCGATTTTCTCAAAAGTCACTGTAACGATTTTGCTTTAATTTTATATCTGGACGTTGTTTATAATAATAAACAAAATTGCAACTCTAATTTTATCATGAAAATTATTTTGAGGGTACTTTGCGGAGGAGAAATTTTCCAATTTTCATAGTTTCTCTGTAAATATTTGAGATGGAAATTAACTTATCATTGTAAAAGTGTAGTACTATTAAAGAAAGAATCTTTTGTTTGAGATTTATTTCTATAAAACTGTAACCCCCCCTTTGATTTGATAGGTTCTTATTGCTATAAATAAAAGGTAGGTTTAGTCACAAGAGAGTTTATTTTATTTTACAAACAACTTGCAGATATACGAGAGCGAGGCACTCTAGGAAGGTCGAGTGACTGGCCGACAAGGGCCGACATAAACAATAAATAATGGGAGAAAACCCCAAGTCTTTAAGAGACAACAGAATGATTGATACCAAACAAAACATAATTAAATTGACCCACGCAGAAGGCGACTAACTTAGCATGAAAGTTAAATACAAGTAATATGTAAAGGTCTAAACGACCCGTCGATGTTGACTCTACATTGACATAAGTAAGTAGTTATATGATAAACTGCCATTGCAAAGCGCAACAGAGAAAAGCAATGCATGATTTACCTAAACCTAACCAGTTACAAAAGGTTCCAATCAAATTAGTTCAATCTAATTAATTTTACAACTATGACCAATGTGCTGGGTGCACGGCTTCGCGCCCCCCGAGTTGAGTAACAACTTGAATTATTACAATCATAACAAATCTTTAAATTTTAGCAAGCAAGACAACTATTTTAAATAAGTTGCACATTTATCAAAAACAACTAGCGCCCCAAGATGGCGACATACAAAAGTTTCATTAGCGCCCCAAGATGGCGACAAACTAAAGTTCCAACCCGTCCGTGAGGCGGACACAACGTTAAGTACAAAGAAACAAAGTTAGCGCGTAAACCATAATGGCTGACAGGCAAATCCTGCAGTCTCAGAGAAATATAGTTATTAGTAACCATGATTTATATTTAAAGTCGAAACTTGAATTTTGAACAAATTAACCCAAACATAATTTAGAAAACGTCGAACAACAACCTACGTCTAAATCTAAGACAAGTGTCTCACCTAATTGAGTGCAGAGAAATGAGTGACATCACAACACAGTCCAGCCGTTATATACTGTACAAAGTCAATCACGTGTTCACATACGGCGGGAATCACACTGGGGACGAAGGGAGAGGGGTGTACACTGCTTCGACAAAAGTCTCGAATATTCTCGTAACAATTTCGAATCACGCGCCGGTGGATGAGTCTTGTTTCACTCGAACACAACCGTCGGCGCATACGGGTTAGCGCATCTCGATGTTCAAATGTCCGAGTCTTGCTCTAATCGGACCTCGAGCCACGGGCGGTCAGTAAGCCGCGTGATGTAGAGTGGAGTTGAGTGCGCGTGTTTCATGAAGTCGAGATCCAGCCCAGTCAAAGGGGACCAAGATTAGGTGAGCCAGATCGTCCTTATTTGTTTTATGTCTGTGACAACGTCACAAAACCAATAGTTTCTGAGCTATAAGCAAATATGCATATACTTTTAAATTCAGGTTTTTGAAAATTAATTTGATTCTAAAGTTCTTTGGCGGACAAAGATATTTCTTTTTTCTCAATTTTTCTGTAACAGTGTTCCTAGTACCTAATGTCAGAGTAATTAAGTAATAGTGTATATCTTTGCATTTATGATCCTTAAGTGTATTGTTTCTACAACAATTTATACCCTTATTATTTCGTTTCATAATATTACTTGAGTTTTTAGTAAATATATATTTTAAGATAAAAGCGGGAGAAAGTCTATGCGGTGCACCATACCATTTATTTTGTATTCTATTCAAATCAAATTGTATGTTTGCTTATGCTAAATAAGGGCTTGTTGACATCTTAACTTTATTTTTGGTGTAAACCATATTTTTAAATAACAAATTACTATTTAAATACTTCGAGACAGCTGAAGTTTAGCAATGAGTCTCAACGCGTCAGAAGGCGGTTCACTTAATAGAGAACAGCAATTAAGAACTCATCTTTCTAAGGAAACAATCCTATTTAAGAATAGAAACTCTGTTCGTAAGAAAATAAAATACCACTGTACAACTATAAACTCGTTTAAAAGAGAATACATTTTGCTAGAAGAAGCTACTGGCTTTTAACAACGGGAAGTGGCTCAAGAGATGCCAACGTTTCTGGGGACAATATGGAGCCCTCCTCGTCTTCGGAACTTGGAAGGTCCTTCTCTAAAGCAATTACTAAGATTAATGTTCCATACACACGAGATAGATTTTCATTATAAATCCAATAATGGAATAATGATGGAAACGCTCACAAAATAACCCACAAAGTAACCAATTCGAAATATGAGACGCATATTCAAACAGTCATTGTTTCCATTCTTGTTTCGATGGTAATTTATGGTCACCGTCTAAAGTAAAATCCCTTTCAGAAACTGGTGTTTGCATGTACATATCAATATTTCAATAAAATTATTTTGAAATAATCTGGCTTTTTTCTTAAGTTAGGGCTGCACTTTTTAAAATGTATTTAATCAATAGACTTTATCTAAAATTATTTTTCAAAATAAAGACTTTTTTAATTCTAATTTTGCTTAAATTATAGGAAGATCATTCTTAAACTTGCTAACATAAGAATTCCGGTTACTCTTCCGCGCATACGTATGTAGGCTATCTAAACATCACTGATAGTTATGGTCCACGCTACCGCCAAATTACGCACCAGTTAAATGATAGTTACCTAACATCTGATCATTCACACGGTTATAGTCTATTTTTACTGAATTCAGCACTAATTTAAGTTAATCTGTGTGTACGGGGTATAAAAGCTTGTCGCTAATAAGTTGGTGTTGGTAACAGGCGTGGAACCAAGGACCGGATGGTGGAGGCAGAGCGGTGAGGTCCTGGCATCCCCCACCACAAAAATTACGACTAATTCTACATTTAATTTAAGTTAAAACTTCAATCCAGTAAATGAGAAATAATCTTAACTTAAGGGCGTGACAATCCAAGGGTTATACCCTTGAAAAAAAAAAGTAGCTATTAATCAGTATTAAAATTAACTATCATAGTTTTATCTTTATTTACTATAAACTATACTAGATGCAACTTAAATGGTCGTTCGTCTGAGTCAGAGTATTCCAAGGTATTGTTTGTTTGCTGCAGCCAGCTATTTGCTCAAGACAGCTCGATATAAGTTCTTAGAAGTAGAGTAATCGTGAATGCTCTAGTGTCCCCCCTCCAACCCGTCCCTCTAAAATTGAATCCTAGTTACGTGGCTGATTGGTGTCACAGTGACAAGGTGTGACTAATATACCAACTAATATTTCTATGAACAGTAGACCTTGCTCCCTCCAAGTAGTTAAGGAATTTGGATTAATTTCTATTTGTATCTCAAGTTAAAATACCTCCTATAATTTCTCCTTGGATTTGAAGTTAATATGTTAGCTCTGTGATCAAATTAGGTAGGAAAAAAACAACTATATTCAATAGTTTTTATATTCATAGAGAATAACCACTGTCCACGTGATTTGTGACATCAGTCTCGCAATATATGTCAAAATTCAAATACGCTTAAAGTGCTCGATCTACTGCTTATGATTTTAAATTCGTATCACTGTAAATGAGCTATTAATACAGGAAAAACTTTTTGAACGGCCGCCATCTTGAAACAGATAACTAGATTGTAAAACTATATATACACGTCATTCAACCATGGTGCAAAGAATGCTCCTGCCAAATTGTATTGGAACTGGTAAACGGATTAATCGCGGAACAAACACCCAGACGACATTTCATATGTTCAAGTTAAAAAGAGGACCTCACTCAGTTTGGAAAATTAAAGCCTTGAAAGAAAGCAAAATCTATAATTATGTTATAAAAAACTTGAATGTAGCTTGTATTCAATAAATATAGGTAGTTTTAGATCATCCCATACATATATAATTTACACCTAAATATATATTATAAGCATAGATCCAAGTTTTCTCATTTTAAAAAATATCCGAGGAGATATTCTTGGTTTTTAGTTCAAACGCTTAGGCCTACCATCAGTAAGACAAAACAAATTTCTCAAGTGTCCAAAACTGTGTATAGATCCAGTAAATTAGAACCTGTGCGACCCTTTTTAAAAATGTGATTACATTTTCATACATACTCCCCCCCTAGCCCCACCCTTCCATTCACAATGAAACTAAACTAAAATAAACGTTTTGATGAGAAAATATTATTATGTAGATAAAACAAATACAGTTTCCTCTGGTAAAACAACAAGTGAGAAATAATTTAACTTTATTTTCTATGGACAAAAAAAGCTTCTTCTAAGTTCATTTAATCCACTGTAAAGTAACATGCAAGAGTATTTTATTTTCTGATTGGGTTAAAGATTATTTAAGATTATGAAATAGAAACAAATTTATAAATTGTGCCATATAGTCAATTTAAAATGTGTTAATTTATATTATAAAATTAGATAATTAATATATAGACTAATTAAACATTTCATCAAACCAAACATAGTCAACTATTTTTTACGTGTTACTGTACAAAATTTTATATCGTCAAAATGTTGGTAAATATTTTTACCAATACGACACAAATTTACTGTCAAGACTAATCATTTTAAACTCGTGTTGAGCCCCAGATCTGACAGCTTTAATTAAAAACTGAATACTATTTGTAATTGTAGACAGTGGGATATTGATTAGTGAAGTAGAATACGGCTTACACACATTGGTGGGATAGATGGAAAACTCGAACCTGCTCTAGTGTCAGGAATGGCAGTTTTGTAAAAATTCTACTTAGCAGACTGTACTATAATATTCTCATTACTTATGGTGTAATCAATATAGTATTTCACCTGCATTGGTGGTCATTATGTCCTAGGCGTCGGCCTTTTAAGAGAAAGGGTTTCAATTGATGAAGAGGCTGGTCATAGTTCGATTCTGGGCCTGGCATATTGAGGGGACTATAGCCTGTGATTGACCTAACATGTTATTTGTATTCCTTTAAAATACCATTTTTCATTCCTACCTCTATTAATTTAGACGTTAGTAACAATGATGTTAAAATAGTAATATATTATATAACATACACTGCATATTTTTGCATTTAATGTGGAAATAATATATATTATACTATACACAATATTTTAATAAATAATATTTTTACGTTAATGAAACTCTTTAAATTATTAATGTACCTCTTTGGAAGTAGATTTATTATTAAAAATTTTTACCTTTGAAATATACTCTAAAATTTGATTGAGTCCCAGTTGTACAGTTAATCTATATGAATATATATAAAATAGTGAATACGCGTATATAGATTGTAGTTTAATTTTGTTTGTTTTTCACTGCGTCTTATTATCCGTTCGGGTTGTAGACATAGATATAGATCACGCTAATATGCTGTAGACTAGGAAGTTAGAAATATACCTCGAATATTCGAAGAGGTAAACTTGGAAACTATTTACCATCCTCATTACATTCTAGCGGGATTCAAACCCCGATCAACATATAACAATATTACAATCACCAATGAGCTGTTGTACAGAATGTCAGGTTTATAGTTTCATAATGGCTGGGTGTTGATTTTATATCTTGATAAACAAGAATATAAACTTAAAACAAAAACTACAGTAAAACTAAGGTAGCCTACTAGAGAAGTGAGGGTATAAATGGATAATTAATGGTTTTGGAAACTAATGAATGAATAGCTAAGTAAATTCAAAAACTCCTTTCACGCTTAGTAAACTAAGTCGCACTCTAATAACTCTTGAGTTAACTCTTCTTCCATAGCAATATACTATAAAGCCACGTGGCTGACTCACCCACT
>CABFWB010002824.1:42135-62814 GCA_902151455.1 Timema bartmani
ACTCACTCACTCACTCACTCACTCACTCACTCACTCACTCACTCACTCACTCACTCACTCACTCACTCACTCACTCACTCACTCACTCACTCACTGACATTAATGTTTACCCACTTCCAGATGCGCTAGAAACTTTAAATTTGGCAAAATTATAACTTCTATCCTGTAACTGACGGGAAAATTCTAAAAAATTAAAAAATTAAATTTTTAACCACATAAAAAAAAATCAAAATGGCGGTGCAATTTTAAAGTCGGTGCGGACCTTTCTTTGGAGGTCTCTTGTGACTAAATGGTAAGACCTATCAAAAAACTGATTGCATCAGCAGTCACGGATTTGGTGAGACCCACAAGTTTGGTCCTATTACTTTTTGTCGTATCTCCATCGGTTATACCTTAGATACCTTAGATTTTTTGTTTTTGGTAAATTTTGCACATTTTCCATATATTTTTTAATTTTTTGACACACTTATAGGACAGCTAGAATCATAAAATTTGGCAGGAATATTGGCACATCTAATTGCCATAATCGTGCTAAATTTGATGATTCTATCTGCCCTTTAAGTATGGCGAAGCTAAAATAATGTGTGAAAAATACAATACAATACAATACAATACAATACCGGTAACTTTAAGTTGTTACGTTCAAAACAACTGGAATTACATTAGTTTACATCCACTTGCAAAGAAAACTTACTGGAGGTTTGAGGAAAAGAGCCCCCAACGAGCAAAGCGAGTTAAATAATATATAATTCTTGGTCACTTGCGATCAACAAAGGGACACTTAAAGGACCCCACCCCCTTATGAGCGACAAGTAGATCAAGTTCCTTAAGATTGGGATATTTGATTAATACTACTGAAACGAGATTATCAAATTAAGCATTTGTTGCGTGTATGCCATTATAGCTTATGTATGGCACCAAACCGACAAAATAAACTGAGGAGAGCAGTGTGGGTTTACTTAATATAAAACTGAGACACGTGTGGTACCCACGACTTGAATCTCACACTACCAACATTTGGCAGATAAAATATATTATAACATCTTGGTAAAATACAAAGTATAAAATTATTATTATTAAAAATAAGCTAAATAAAAAATTAATATTATAGACAGTTCAATTATTTCATGAGACTAACAACATAAAAAGTTTTGTGTAAAATATAAAATAATATATGGCAGCATTGTGAGCGTTCGATACGACTGTTACATTCTCTCTGCATCTCAGTGACAGATCGAACTATACGGAACTTACGCAGGTATTTTACCACCGCGTCTTACTACCCATTCGGGTTGTACGCTTATGTACTATTTAGGCTAATTGTTTTAGGGATTAGGAAGGGTATATTTATAGAAAGTGTACCTGCATTTGAGTGGAGGGAGAGTGAAAACATTCAATACACCTGACCTAGATTCGAACCCTGATTTCCCCATCATTTACAGTCTAGTCTATTGCAAGAGTAGCGCCTTAGGACATGCAGCCGCTGAAGCGGGCTACACAGATTTTAATGTGCAGGATTTTAAATGCTAATTTTAGGCAAATGAACCAGAATTTACCTGGATAAAAGATGGTAAGCTCAAAGGAAAAGTAACCGCAATTCCTTTTCTACACATCACGTGGTCGGGATTTGAATCGAACACGGACCATCCGAATTGGAAACGAGCGTGCAAATTAAAACCCGGTGACAGCCCTGAGCCATCTCTGTTTCTAATCGGTGATGTACTATGCCATTTAGAAGAATGTTTTTTTATTAATATCCGTATTATCAGGACATTCCTTAAAGGAAACTAATATAGTAGATTTTTCTTATAATCCCCCTTAACTCCATCACGTACAGTTGACTAAGAATCCCTGGATAGAATACTAAGAATATTTTTTCTAATCTTACATTCACTTTGGTTTTCAGAACATCTAGTCAAAATAGAGCGGGCACATTTGATATAAGCCCTCCTTCTCCTAACCCATTGAAAAAGTTAAAATTTTAAAACCTTAATTTCAATACACTTGATTATATAAATGTAATATTTTTATTAACTATTTTAGTAGCTTTAAATAATTTTAGAAACTAAAACAAAAGAACCTTTATTGAATGCTATTTGAATTCAGCTGTTGTATTAATCTCTTAATAATCCTAATTTTGAACACGTTGAATGAGGAAAGAAATATTTATTATTTTCACTTTTTGGGTGTATTATTTTTAGCAACCCCCAAAGAGCCATACTCAAAACCGCAAGTATATATATATATATATATATATATTTAGCACCGCGTCTTACTACCCGTTCGGGTTATACGCTTAAGTACTAATTACGCTAATGGATTAGGAATTGGGAAGGTTGAATTTAGAGGAAGTGAACCCGCATTTGCGTTGAGGGAGAGCGGAAAACCATTTAGGAAAAACCACCCCCAGTTCACCCGACCGAGATTCGAACCTCGATCTCCCCGTCCTCGGCGGACGAGCTCAACAAGACTAGCGGGTTTGCCAACTACGCCACCGAGACGGGTAAAACCGCAAGTAATTTTAATAATATTCCAAATCAAATATATCACTACAAACATTAAAAGAACTCCTAAAATTCTCATTCGGAAAAAAATAATCAAGGATTAATGGTTTCAATATGCCTCATGCGAGCTAAGCCATATTATTACTGAGGTTATTTCTAGTTTCTAATTTTTTAAAAAGAGAAAAATATTATAGATTAGGTTTGCTTTGAAAAATATCAATTTTGAAAATGAAAATATGTTTTTATTTTAGAAGTTTGATCAGACGAGTAAATATCAACCAATAAAATTGTATTATTCAAGTTTTCCTTAAGCCAGTTGAGTGGTTATTTTAAATCAACTAGAAAATATATTTAAACTAAAATAATCTTGTTTCACCCTTCCAATAAATTGAATTATATAAAAAAAGAAAACGAAGAGAGATAATAAATCAAAAGTATAATAGTATGTATGACTTTCCAGACAAATCTTACTAAACTATCCGTGTGATGTTATGTCAGATTTCCAAGTCTAAGTGAGAATTGTATAGAAATTTTTAGAAATAATAGAAACACTTTAATAACTTTATCCTGAAAATACTTTAAAAGCTAGCCCGTATCAAGTTACGTAATAATTTCGTTTCCCCATGCGCTCAAAAAGTGCTCGACATCTTAAAGTGTCGATTTAATTTTCCTAATTTAAAGCAGTTTAAATCATGTAAGCGAGGATGTATCTTACACACAAAAAATTGTCTATAGTAAATTATTTCCATTATTAAATAAAGTTCTTTGTAATACTTAGTAATCACGGTTAAGCCCCAATTAAATCCTAAAGAAAACTGTTTCTAGGACCAAGCTTAGAACTGATGGGGAAATTAATCAAAATAATGTGGATTGTCTATTTTCGTCTAAGAAAGTTCCATCTCCATAACAGGTAGGACAAATTTCTTTTTCCAACATTATTTTCAAAAATGTAAATAGTAAACTTGAAATAAGAAAACGCAGCTACGTCTGATTTACTTTATTTATCTTGTATATAGACTATATTCACTCCCAAAGTCTTCAAAGAACGTTTGAAATGATTTAAATTGCCTCTGCTTTAAGAGAGGGCAACCAGCCCCCATATAATGGTTGAAATGCTAAGATCTTATCATGTATTCTCTATTTCTCTAATATTTAATACACCGTGGTCTTTTTAATGTACCGAAACAACAAAATATACATTTACTGGTATTTTATTATAAGTTTATTAGCTACCGCATTTCACGACCTGCTCGGTCTATACGAAAATGAATTAATTACATTACTATTATAGTGATCGGTAAGGTTTAATTTAGAGGATATTTTATGTAAAATAAACCTGAAATTTATGTAAAAAAAACATTATGGAAAAATTGGTAGGCCCTTTCGTGATTGCTCATAAAAATTCAGCGTGGAAAGTAACAAGGAACCACCCCACATCCTCAACCGAACTTGGACAAATAAAATCTTAGATAAGCTATTTCACAACTACGTAAAGAGGAGGGTAATGTGGTATGTATGCATGTATGTACGCATGTGTGTGTATGTATCCATGTATGTACGCATGTGTGTGTATGTATGCATGTATGTACGCATGTGTGTGTATGTAACGCATGTGTGTGTATGTATGCATGTATGTACGCATGTACGTATGTGTGTATGTGCGCATGTACGTATGTGTGTATGTGCGCATGTGTGTGTATGTATGCATGTATGTACGCATGTGTGTGTTTATGCATGTATGTATGCATGTATGTACGCATGTGTGTGTTTATGCATGTATGTACGCATGTACGTATGTGTGTATGCATGTATGTACGCATGTACGTATGTGTGTATGCATGTATGTACGCATGTGTGTGTATGTATGCATGTATGTACGCATGTGTGTGTATGTATGCATGTATGTACGCATGTACGTATGTGTGTATGTGTGTATGTGCGCATGTGTGTGTATGTATGCATGTATGTACGCATGTGTGTGTATGTATGCATGTATGTACGCATGTGTGTGTATGTGCGCATGTGTGTGTATGTATGCATGTATGTACGCATGTGTGTGTATGTATGCGTGTATGTACGCATGTGTGTGTATGTATGCATGTATGTAGGCATGTGTGTGTATGTATGTATGTATGTATGTATGTACGTATGTATGTGTGTATGTGACATCAAAGTTTAATGCGGTAATCGGATGCTCATTCTTTCCCCTATCTCTTTGTATGTAGAGTATGTAGAGTATGTTGGTTAAGGTACATAGCTACAGATAAGGAAGGGTGTCCTGCCCGCTACGGCATAAACGTTCGTATCCTGTGACTATTCTCACTTTTCATGTAGCCCCTATATATATATATATATTATATATTTTTATATACCTAATAAATATCCGAATGAGTACATCATAGGTAGAAGCTAAACGAAAATACAGCAAACATGTGTTCATGATATTAGTTTTTTACTTTTTCCATATTTTTTAATTAGCTATTTTGTTTTATTTGAAAATTATTTTATTTATATAGTAATTAATTATTTAATTTTATAATAGTGACCGTTCATTAACTAGTGAAGACTTAATTTTTTTTATTTAAATGGACAGAATGAAGGGTGAATTTAAAGTTACTAACAACATCCACCTGAAGAGGGGACAAGTACAGTCCAATTTTAATAGGAAGGGCCATTTAAAAATACAATTTTTTTTTGTGGTAAACATCGATACTACATTATTAATGTAATTTTATACCAAAAATGAAAGCTACAGCGAACATGACCTAAATTATGAATACTTAAAAGTGGACATAGTGACTCTTCTAGCTGTCAGATAAGGCCCATCTTATGAAAATATGACTATAAATAATGTGTAGTTTCCCACCACCACCCTCTTTTTCCCTCGGTTCACCCAGTCTGAGATTGAAAAACGGCCTCCTGGATTTGAGCCAAGAACGCTAAAGGACGGGTCCCACTAATTAATTATTTGTCTGAAAAAAACAACTTTAGCGCTCTTGTTTTCACCTCATCTTACTCTCCATCCGGGTTATCCAAGTGTAATTACATTCACAGGGTAAGTTTGAGAAAGTTAGAGAATAAATTAAATGTACCCACATATTCTAGGATGAGTGAGAAACAATTTAGAGAAATTCACGCTCAGTCTACTCAGCCCGAGTTTAAATCCCGACCTTTCTATCACCGAACGAGCAAAATAATATATTTTGAAGCCGATGCGAATCTTTAAAGAAAAAATACCTGTTTGGGATTAAAAAAAAAATGACATAATTGTACGCAAAATATCAAGTCCAGCCAATCTATCTCAACTTTGAATAAATTACTTTAAATAAAGTTTTCGAGTCGGGGGTTCTATTTCCTCCCCTTGTTTTACAACCCCATTCTAAGCCTTGTTCTTTATTGCCTGTGTCGGTGGCTCGGTCGGCCAGGGGACGTGGGGGCAGGGGGGGAGGGGTTGACTTGGTAGAGTGGGCAGATACGGTTTGGGAGAGGGGGTTGAAGGGGGTGGGATCAATACTTTTATTGGTGTGTCGTGGAGACGGGGAGTCTGGATGCAGATTGTCCGCCATCTCCGAAAANCATCTGTGCTATGAAAGTAAATTAATGCTTCAATTTTATCAAAGCGTTAATATGTATACAAACTATTGTAAGGTTTAATTTGAGGCCACAATTTAAAATTTACCAGAAATCAAACGAATATTAATAGATAACTAATCCTAGATATTATTTCTGTTGTCAACATCCCTTTTTCTCAACTAATACAAAGCCTACAGCGATGAATGAGGTATCAGTGGATAGGATTTTTTACCGACTTCTGACATACCATACTCAGTTTACGTTAAAAAAATTGTTTGTTTAAAATTTAAGTTAAAAGAAAAATCTAACAATATTTTTGTATCAATTACCGAAATCAAACTCTCTTTGCTATTTTATGTATACACTTCGCTGAGTATTTAATCTCAACAACCCAAATGTGTTAAATGTGCGAAAGTTACCCAAGGGTTTACTGGTTATTTATTATGTATCAATGACTGTAATAATAGCAGGGAGGATCTTACAGAAGAAACTTGACTCTAAAGACCTCGTCTTGGCCCACCAGTTTCTCCACGAGAGGAAAAAATGAGCCCAGTGTTCGCGTACAGTTCGGAGACGTGGACCATGACCAAGAGGGACAAGGGAGAGACTGAAGGGAAGGTCAAGTATGGGGTCCAGTGAGAGAGGAAGACGAACATAAAAAGGAGAAAGAGCCAGAGTTGATGAAGCAACCGTATATATAATACAACAAAATGAGCTCAAACAGGATTAAATGGGTGGGTCGTGTAGTCAGAATGCGACCGGAAAGAGGTCCGAGAGCTGTCGTGGGCGGAAGAACTCTGGGGCGACCCAGAACAAGATGGAATGACGGTGTGGCCGTAGGTCTCAAGGGGCTGGGTTTGGAGGGGGGAGGTTCACGAGAGAACGTGGTGGCGGTAGTTTTTTGCGGTCGTCGAGTGGTGTTCAAGGCCTTTGATCGCCGTTAATCAGTCAATCAAATGTAAGAAATAGTCCCAATTTAGTCTAGGCTACTGTTCTTAATACTAGGTGTTCTAACCTTGATTCTAAAATAAATGCATAATTTAAATAAGTCCGTTCTGATAGGTCCTTTTCCCTGCCATCATCATACAGTAAATAGTAGGGTTTTAATAGAAAAAAACGACCTTTCAGGACGGAATTTCCACCAAAATCAGACTATAGCTTATATTATAATAATATGATCCTTGTATATAAAAAGTGTATGATAAATACTTCATCAATAAAATAAATTCAGTAATGTTTTGCTTTATCAGTTAGGTGCACAGCTACATTAAAAAAAATAAGTTAATAATTTTCTTCAAAAAAAAAACAAGTTTTGTATTTTTTTTAATCGAAAGAAAAAAAAGTTACTGAATTGATAACCACCTACGAAGTATTTTAAAATGTGATGTCAATTTTGTATCTTTCTCATATGTTGCTTCTAATAAATTCAAACTACTGTTTTTCTAGTGTAGCCTGTCTAGTGGAATAATTTTTGTGGAATCCATAAGAAATACAAATGTTCTTTATGTGACTTTTGAGAGCCAAATATAATGGCTAGTTTTCATTTAAACAATGTAGTCGCACATGGATATGCTATAACTGTTCCCCAAAATTAAATAAATGAATTTAAAACGAATATATTACTTTTTACAATGAGTCGAAACAGACTTGCATAAAAAAATTAATAATAACTTTTATATCGAGGAAGTACCTAAACAATTTAAATTGCAAAAATATTCAATAAGGAGTAAGTTTTAGTTGGGGACTAAAATTAAAATAGGAATCGGGAATATACACTGATCAAATAAAGTTTCAAATCAACATTTCTAAAATTTGAAGGCTACATTTGAAAGGTGTACTTGCTAAATAACGCAAGATGCGTCAACGAGCCGGCTAATAAATGTACAGGTTGATTCAAAAGTTTCCATATATAGGGGATTTTTAGGCACCGTTTTTAAAATGGCTCTTTTTTAAGTAGGCGCTTATATAAATCATTCTCCTGGCTAGCTCAAGAAGCTGTCGCAGATGAATTCAACAGGAGAGACTCTCCAGGAAGATAAATCACACACGACACTGTTGCCAAACTTATTGAGAAGTTCTGAAGGACCGGAAGTGTTTGTGACCAAACAGAGGTATGGCCGTTCACAAATCCTCCACCGATAAATGCATATCGGCCACGGTACTGGCGGAGTTTGAAATGAGCACAGCAATAACATTTTTACTAAATTCAAATGTGCATCCTCCCTATGTATGGAGAATTTTGAATCATCCACATTTACTAAGATCATAAAATAAAAAGTTGTATTATTTCGTAAAATGTTGCTTGATTTAAGAAATACAATGTTTATTTGACTATGGGTAACATCTTACTTGAATTAAAATATTACTAATAATGTATTATGGATTATGTCACTTATATGTTATGTTTACCATATTAGTGTAGACATCCTTTATTTAAAGCTATATAATTATTATACTACTATAAAGCCACATGGCTGACTCACTCACTCATTTACATTAATATTTATCCCCTATATATGAGATAAAAACTTGAATTTTGGCAAACTTATAGCTTCTAGCCTGTAACCGACGGGAAAATTCCAAAAAGTTAACAACTTTAATTTTTAACCCCCGAAAAAAATTCAAAATAGCGGAGAAACTTTAAATTCGGTGCGGACCTTTTTTTGGAGGTATCTTGTGGCTAAACGGTAAGACCCATCAAAAAACGGATTGCACCAGCAGCTACGGATTTAGCGAGATAGAAGAGCTATATTTTTTTTTATTTTAGGTAGATTTTGCACATTTTCCACACATTTTTTAATTTTCTGTCACACTTATGGGATAGATAAAATCATAAAAATCTGGCAAGCATATTGGCACATCCAATTCCCATAAGCGTGTCAAATTTGATGACTGGGGGTTTGGGGGCGGAGCACCTACCAAGCAAAGCCAATTTTTATATATAACAGCACGCGAAGTAAATCTAACTCTGAGAAGCAATTATTTACCTCGCTACAGATCAGATCCAAGCCACCCTAGCGCGAAGTTTGGGCTCCGGTCTTTGCAAATGCACGCAGCATTGAGTCTTAAGACGATTAATCATAAATGAAAACCTGCAACATGAAATACACCAGTCATGTGCGTCGATCAAAATATAATTCACGATTCAACTATTTTAATATAATAAACTATGAGCGCTTTTAAGTCCCTTAATTTCGTTCTCACGCTCCGCATCTTACTACCCATCTGGGTTGTCCATAAATCTATACTATTGGACTAATGCTGAAGAAGATAGAAACGGAAATTAAATTAGGTTAAGCAGCCACAATACACATGGCAGAGATTTGAGAGCCGAACTCCTCATCACCAACAAACCAAACAATACGAAACAAATGCCTGTTTCCATGATCTCACCTGTGTGTTAAGTAACCAATTGATTGATTATTGTCAAGAATAATAATAATTTTAAAACAGTATGCTACCTTATCTAACATAATATGCTAAAATTACTACCAGTCTAAGCAACAACTATGGTAATAATAATCATAATATTGTATTTAGTTGGGCGAAGTTAAGCCCAGCAACTTTTCTAACACTTAACCCCTTAATAATAAATAATGTACACTTATTACTTATGTGCTAAAAATTTATTTATAATATGTGTACAATAATAATAATAATAATAATAATAATAGTAGTAATAATAATAATAATAAACTGCCCACATACATATTTGTAAATTTAAGAACATATAAAAATAAAATAAATGAGTTAATTAAAACTAAATAAAGGCGAGAGAGAAAAAATAAACATTAAGGCACACAATCATTCCACACACACATCCACATGTCATAATAGCTATCTTCAGAAGCTAGGTGAACTACAGTATGTACCCATTAGTAAAACTATCTGTCAAAGTTATTACAACTTCTCATTTTACACCTATTTGTTAGTTATTGGATATGTTTGTCTACGTTAAAAATATGTCTAATTCATGCAATAAAATAGTTGTGTGTTTATAAATGTTCGTTAAATCTAAATATTAAAATAATCCGTCTGCTCTCACTGAAAGTAATGAAGTGAAATTGTTCCTATACATTTGAATATCTGAATAAAATGCTACATTAAGTTAAATATCTTTGACATTATCAGAATTCAAAGCTATATCCTTGATACATGTTTTTCTCAAAATTTAAAATTAAATTGTCACTGTAGTAATAATTATAGAGTTTAACAAGAATAACCTTTGGCACTAAAAAGTTTATTGGATTCTATTTTGGAAAGCTAATTAATTGGGGATCTCTTGGACCTTTTTTTAAAATTAATTACGGAGTTTTGTTGCGTATAAAAATAGATGGAATATGGGACTTGATATTCAATAAATTTAGGTCTGCAAAAAACCAGTACGGATGAGATTGCTAAGTAATCCCTACACGTCGAACCCAAACATCCGAGGGTCTTATTTTCAATTTGGCAAACGGATACGACGAATCTTACGCCCATCGGATCTACTGTTATTTCTGCTTTGCTAGTCTGAGTTCGAGATTATTTCAAAGGCAAGGGGGTTTTTGACACGTTTTTTGGGCTGAGAGCCAAGTGGGAAGTAACCCAGGTTTTCCTTGTCATTGAATCGGAGGTGAAGGTCCCATTCCTCTTCTGCTTTGTCGAAGAAGATCGCACATCCTTGTCCTTCAATCTTTCCTTTCCTCGCGACCCCTCCCAACCCCTTTGTTTTCTTGTGTTGTTCATTTTGGTTATCCTTCCTTCTGCTCCAGGTCACGTTTCATCTCATCCCTCCTCCTGTAAAAGGGTGGAGAGGGAGGTAGATAAGAAAGTTGCTGGCAGCATCCGCCCTTACAAGAATGGCCCATCAAGATATCGTCATTGCTGACTGCAATGTTGTTGACTCTTGTTTGCCAGTGGTTTTTTCCAGGATACTCCATGTTGCCAAAATCAAAGAGATTTTTTTTTCTTTATCCTCCTCGCGAATCCTACGAATATTTTCATCGGGAGTTAAAAAAAAACTTTTGTTGTAAAACTTTTCCAAACTTTTTTTGTCGTGATTGAAGAAAGTTATAGAACAACAAAAATATATAAAAAAATAAGTTTTTTTTAATCAAAGGCTTCTCCCGTTAGGGGGGGAAATAGGTATTGTTTGACTTATGAAGTTTTCAGAAGTGACACTAGTAGGTTTCGCTCTTTTTTTCATAAACCCCTCTTCCTCTCAATCAAACGAGACAAGATGGAAACTAGAAATATAATTGAAAGTTTGTCATAACTAAGCTAAATCAATTAAAAGGTTATCTTCTTGATAAGGACAGTGCCGTAATTGAAATGATTTGCAGCCTGTGTGTTGATATTCACTGTCATAGTTATTTAAAAAATCAAAAAATATTTTGGTTTTCTAGGCTGTAATTTTTAGCACAAAAAACAAAGAGAGCAAACAAAGAGATTTTTCAAAAATAGACAAAATATATCCTCGTTATGTGAGTAAAATCTACACAACTATAGTAATGTAAAAACACTAACCTATTTAGTATGTCAGTGTATTTATATTTTAATCGTAGGTATTAAAGTTGATTGTTGATAAAGTTGAGTAATTAAACAGGCGTTTGTTTTAGAACCAAATGAATGGGTGGAAGACTCTTAAAATACCCCGTAAGCTTGATGTATTGCAATGGCGATGAAGTTAGTAGTTTATAGCGATATTCATTCACCTTTTGAACTTAATCTGACCCGTTGTGTGAACAAACTACATTCTTAAAATATATACAATGATTTTTCAATATCTTTGTAACGCATATACATGTTTTATTTGTGAGAGATATAAAGCATAGTCATTGTATATTGTAACAAAGTAAATTATATTAGGTGGAAAATATCACGTTCTTGTTCAATGAATGGCTTATGATAACAATGACGATCCTGATAATACAAGAGTCTCATATATCTTCGTACAGATATGGCATTACACTCTACCCCTATGAGTTTTTAAAATTAATACTTTTTATCACCCTGTAGGCCCTACTGCTACCTGTTCAGGCTACACGCATATTATGTACTAATTACACTAATGGGTTTGGGATTAGGAAGGCTTCATTTAAAGGTAATACAGCCACATTTGCGTGGAGGGAGAGTGGAAAGCAATTTAAGAAAAACAACCTCAGTGCACCCAAACAGATTCGAACCCCGATCACCCCGTCTTCGGCAGTGTAGTCCAAGACAAGAGTAGCGCGTTAGATGACGTGGCCACCGAAGTGGATAGGTGTTTTATTATTGTGTTGTTAAAGCTAGTCTGTGGCTCTTAAAACTCTGGCTGTAATATTTTGGAGGATCAGTTTGTTTCTGTGACCCGATTCTAAACATAGTGTATATGGCTTAGTAAGAGACCGTTTCTGGCTCTTGCCCCTCAAGAGAGAAAAATTATGCTCGTCAAAAATATTTGATAAGTGTTGACGTTTCTTGTTCCCCTGAAACTAAAAAATTCGTTTTTGCGATGCCATCTATTTGTGTGTCTGTATCTCGGACTAGAGCCAAAACCATTTTACCGATCGGGCTAAAACTTGGTATTTAAGGTTTATTTTTTATAAGTTTCTCTGAAGGAATTTTTGTAATTAGATATTTAACCCTAAAATTAAGGGTGGTTTACTTAAGGGCAAAAATAAAAAATCGATTTATTCAAAATCAGTTCAAATAGTTTTATTAAAATTCGTATCTATAATCTGAAGAACAGAAGTAGTTAGTTACTAAAGTTACCAAAACAATTTTAATGCTTTAATACATCACGTCGGGTGACCTGGAGGTCTAGGGGTAAGGTATCAGACTTCTGTGCTGGGGGTCCGGGGTTCATTCCTTGGTCCCGGCACAGATGTAGCTGATTGCCAAAATCTTCCTTCACCTTCGACAAGACGTGTATTAATCACAACTTGTGAATGTGTGGAATTCCAGGCCTCCACCGTGGTTAGGATCCCACGTTAAACTGTAGGTCCTCCATTTCATCTCACAATCACCCTACCACTACACATTAGCGTAAGTGCGTATAACACGAACGGGTAGTAAGACGTGGTGCTAATAATAATAATAATAATAATAATAATACATCATGTCATACTATCTGCAGTCGTCACTTTTGATAGATATTATCAACACCTATAAAATAACTCAAATAACAAAGTAAAATGGCATTAATGTTGGTCACAAAGTAAACAATATATTTAAATTTTCTATACTGTTCTTCCAACAAAAATCATGGTATAGGTATGTACTATTTAACAATACACACAAAACTACAATTCTCATTTTCACATGAAAACGACTTTGAGGGTACTTAACAAAAGCGAAAATATCCTATTTTGATCTTATCTCCGCGGCTATTTGAGATAAGAACTAACTTATTACAGTGAAGTCGTAGTCTACTATTAAAAATTAAAAATCTTTTATTTGAAATTTGATATTTTTCTGAGCTACGAGCTAATATACAAATGTAAGGAAGCCTTTAAAATGTGAAATTTATTGCTCTTTGGTGAACAGAGATGTTACTTTTTCTCATCATGTTTCTGTAACAGTGTATATTATTTCATTTATGCTCTTTGGTGGAGTGTTTCTTTCTGCAAATATATATTTGATTTCGTTTCACAGATCTTACGAGATTTTACTAAATGTCTCCGTTTTAAGATAAAATAAATTAAAACGTCTATACGTTGAACCGAACCATTTATTTTAATAAACTTCCACCGTCAGGGAATTAATGCAAAGCCGCCGAAGTACCCTTTAATTTATCTATGGATAGAATTGAGAAATAATAATTATTCAAAAATAGGCTTAAAAAATTTCTTAAAATATTGTTCTTAAAAAAATGTTTGAAATCCGTATGTCAAACACGAAGGGTATTGCCAAGTAATTTTCAGAATTTTGGTCTGAAATAATATTAAAATAAACGTTCCCTACTACTGTGGCAACAAAGTATGTAGATACGTATATATCCAACAGAATTATTGAACTTAAGCAATTGCAACCAAAGTCTTACGAATATTCTACTTATTATTTGTTCCGAAAGAGATCGTCGCATGGACGATCGAGAGTATTGTGATCACGGCCTTCTAGTGTGTACATTCTTAACGGGGTGCTACATTACTGTCCAGCTTACAAACTCAACATAGGACAGCGCAACTGGCACTAAGGGCCAGTTTTATCGTCGGACTTGGTACGTCTCAAGTGAGGCAATATACTAAATACAAGACGACACCTACCTAGACCAGAACGTAATGTGCCAGTTTCATGTACTAAACTGTATGTAGTGCAGCACTGCACTTGATCCGTACTAAGTCTGACTATAAAACTGATCCTAGGCACCAAAACTTGAAGGAGCCCAAGTGGGTGATGGGACGAACAAACATCTCCAGATAAACCAGAATATCCTGAACCTTTAATCGATCCCGCTCAACTTGTCGACCACTATAATTGATTTCACGCCCATTAAGATAATGCCTTGTAACCACTCCTCTAGTTTTTTGGATTTCTGTTGTAGATTCAAGCCATATAAACTAGTGTTGTTTAACGTTCTCATTCTGAAACAAATGATTATATCAGCGTTAAATTTAGTGGTAGGTACTTAATTCTAGAATAAACACAGCACCCAGTTACGGTGGAAGGGTTAACGCCTCTATTTCACCAGCGATAAGTTTATCGGCTATAAATAGAGTATAATTGAGGACAGCTTAGTTCATTAGGCATACTTCCTACACACTGGGGTAAGATGTTATATATATTTTTTTAATGTTTACATTTCATGTGATATCACTAGATTATCGGTTACGTTTTGTGTTCTGTCTATCTCCATCCGTATTAAATCCGTTTATTATGTTCCCTCGGCGACTCAACTGCTGTTCGCAACGATTGAAGATATTCATAGTAAAAATAACAATAATGAATGAATCAGAATTTCTAGTGTAAGATTGTGTATTTGTTTACATACATAGCAGACATTTCTTGGGGTCAAACTGTCTGATGTTTTCCATCTAATTTATTTTAGATAGTTAACTTGCACTTTTTGAACCAACTCATTATATCAGCACAAGACTTTTGAATTAACTTACATCTAGAACAGACACCTAGGCCTAGCCGTTACAAACATACAAACAAGACAACGCAGATGTATATTATGTCAACGTGTCAACCGGTGGGGGTAACATACATCGTAATGTGCAAATGGACATTTCATGGAGCTTTTTAAAATATTTAATGCACTGATTTTAGTTTGGTTATCTTTCAATTTCATCAGTAACAAAAAATTAACAGCTGCAGTGTAGGAAGAGCTATTCAAAATGCTAAGACCCATTATAGGAGCTTAGTATGAGGAGAGGGGAAGATAACGATGGAAAACAATTTTACCAAAGTGTGTCAGGATGTGGAAACCCCTCTAGCTCAAAAATTATTTGTAAATATATCATCATATTTATTACGACTAACATCAAGTGTTAAAAAATGTTTGATACATACAATATTTTAATTTTTGTTTTCCCTTATTTCAGTTTAATTTCTCGAATACCTAACAAACCCATCTCAGTGGCGTAGTTAGCTAACGCACTAGTTTCATGTTTAGCTATACCTCAGTTTTAGCTTCTGTGGTGCTGACTGACAGTTCACAGCTGACTTCTGACAGTCAACATTTAGGTATATACCTAAATTTTGACTGTCAGAGGTGACAACTGCTAAATACATGTTTTTTGCAGATCATATGGTTCGGCGTAGGGATACATAATTTTGTCTGGTAGCTTTTCAAAGCCGTCAGAAGTCAGCTGTTAGCTGTCAGTCAGCACCAAAGAAGCTAAAACTGAGGTATAGACTGCCGAGGACGAAGATATCGAGGTTATAATCTCGGTCGGGTGAACTGGGGGTGGTTTTCCTAAGTTGTTTTCCACTCTACCTCCTCGTAAATGCGGGTTTACTTCATATAAATTCAACCTTCCAAATTCCTAGCCCATTAGCGTATAACCCAAATGGGTAGTAAGACGGCTGTGCTAAGTAAATTAAATAAAAAATAAAATCAATAACAAAAATGAACTTTTCTTAAAGTATTTTAATCTACTATCTGTATCTATTTGTTAATTGGTATTTTCCCTTAAACCTTCTTGAATATTATGCAGACGACCTTTATTTTAGGTAGTTACATATGTAGTACATACAGTATATGTTATACATGTTGCATTTGACTCGCGGTGGTGGTCTAGAGGTCTAGGACATTAAACTAGAAACACATACTGTCGTTATTTTAATAAAAATTATTAGCGTATCCCCTTTCATAACGATGAATAATTTTTGAGGAGCAGTGGACTGGGTGGGGTTTTTTTTCAGTTCTAGATTTGATTTAGTTCGTTGATCATGCTTATATCAGTAGGCCTAAAAAGTGCAAATAAAATGTTCATGATAAAAACGTGATTTTCACTGAAATTTTCCCATATTCTCAAGTGTCAACGCAAATGCGATATTTCCTTAAACATATACTCAATACTACCATCCCATCTATTCTTTAACTAGCGGAGCCGGGGTTGTAAATACTAAAACGAATTAAACTAGATTTGTTTTATTTTATTTACTATACAGAGATTTTCATAGGAAGTACTGTTTGAATGGTCTGTCAACTTACAGATATCCTCTTTACAGGCTGTTCGGAAACTCGTAGCTCAAACTGGACATACAGTTTGTTTTAACCAAAAGTAATACATAATCCCTATACACTTACATCCAGCAAACTATGCTAATACCATTAAATCGTGTTCAAAGTTTCGGCGTATAGCGCCTGGAGAGCAAAGGTATGCAAGCATTGGTGTACAACAGGTTGCATAGGAGTTAGGGATACACCTCGACATCTTGGAGCACGGCAGCAGATCATTGCACAATTAATAGTAAACTACAAACCGGTCAATCTAGACAATTAATGTGAATACGTTATGAGGGTCGTCATTAACGGTTCCTACTTAACAGAAAGTGCTTGCCATTATTACATGTGCAGTGCTGCACGTCTAATTCCTATGCAACTTGCTATACACGCAAGCTTGCATAGCTTTGCTCTCCAGGCGTTGCACGCCGAAACTTTTAACACAATTTAATTGTATTAGCATAGTTTGCCAGATGTTATTGTATATTGATTTTGTATTACTTTTTATTCAAACAAGTCATGTGTGTAGTTTGTGCTATGAGTTTCCAAACACCCTGTAAAGTAGAATTCTGATAAGAAAAAGAGATTTTAAGATTTCTCTTCCTGTCAAAATCAGTGTTTATCCAATCTATTAAAGAGAACAGATTTTCTTGTGATTTTAAATATCTGAAACCATCGCACGTCTACTTTATTTGTTTATCTGACAACTCATGTTTTGAGTATATTTTAACCCTTTTATCTACCAAATTTATACACCACTTCCTCCTCGCTATGACACATGTTCAAAGATAAGCTAGAAAGGAAAAGGTCATAAAGGCGAAATATACGGCTCAATATTTCTTTGAAGGCTATCTCATGTTTTTCTATGAAACTTTCAAAAGCTCATAAGCACCGAGCACTTTCAAGGAAGTTACAAATATTTTGTCTCGAGCGTAAAATATGTTTGATTCATCATTAAGGGGGTGCTTACAGCTTGCCGTGAGTTAAAGCATCCACGCTGCATCAAATGGTTATTTTACAAATAAATGTTTGTATAAATATGTCATAAGATGAGTATTGTTTTAAGTTAAACTTTCGGTTAAATAAAAATATTTGGGCATTATTGAAGTAACAGCTTTTGTTTTTTAAGGCGTTTAACACAATATTATGATAGTGACTGGGAAAATTTCCTTGTTTTTGCACCTCGTGCTGGATTATAAATTTCGACCATATCGGGATCCAAACCACAGCCCTCAAATCAATAAAAACAACACTAAGCTATATTTGGATTTTGCTATAATTCATGAATCTTTAATCCGTAAATCTATTTTCAGAGTAAATTTAAGTCGGAAATGTCGGAAGAATATATAAAATATATTGATAGAAGATAATCTAAATGCCTTTTTAATGTTTTAATACGAAAAAAAACCATTATTTTATGTGAGCAAAGAATTTATGAGAACAAACAAAAATAAATATCTATATAAAGAGATGAACTGATATTGAAGTCAAAAAGCTACCAAAATTAAGTTCCGATATAGTATTATCATAACTGACGCAAAATTGATCCAAATCATGGAGGAAATACTCCATTTATAAATGGATAATTATTTCATCTGTTCTGTTCTCATTGCCTTTGTTACTGATCATTGCGTGACTTGAGGACAAAAAATAACAGGATCTAGAGATATAGTTATTTGATTGCATTTATTTTATTTTAATCAAATTATTCCACTTCAATCATTTATTTGTCGTGTTTACAAAATTTGTTTGATACTTGTGTTACTTTTAATTGGTTTTCTTCATTTTGTCAGATTTACTTAATATTTTTGCTTGTTCATTGTATTTTTCATAATTAAAGAAATTGGGAATAGGAATACTATATTCCCTTTCAAAAGTCTATGAAAAAATGTTAAAAGATGCTTTGCGTTTTACCCTACAAGATATTTATTTGATAATAAGGACACAAGTCCTGCCTACCCGAATGCTCATTGGAATCAATGAACACCCTTGACAACGGGAAGCCATACAATCTGTGAATCCTCGTATTTCTGTCTACACACGTAAAATATATGCCATTGTTCGTCCTTAGTGATAGTGTTACGATGTTTTAGTGAATTTAACCATCTAGTATAGGGGAACAGGAAAAAGATAAAGGGTTATAAGAACTACACCAACAACTTACATGTGAAAGGATGAGACATTATAATGTTGAAAAAATCTAGGCTAAAACCCCTGACCTCTTAATAAGAGTTACGCTCATTAACGCATTTCAAACTTCGCCAGATGTCCACAAAGGTTAGATTCTTAGAAAATTTTAAATGTGGTCATTATCAAAGGAAAATAATAAAATATATGCCAGTGTAATCAACTTCCCGACAATTGCTTCAGTCACAGTTTGTTTTAGAACTACACTGTTCGCTTAGCACGCGGATCATAACGGCTTGATATTAATTAGAGATAAGAAGGGTAGATTGAAGTGTAAGCACCAAGGTTCAGATTTTGATGAACAAAAAATGACAAAAAATGAGCTAAAAATGCTATTAAAAGACCAAACACGCACTTTACTAAATGCAATGACTTAAACAACTAAACTATTGCATCCTGCTGAATATATTATTTATTTACAAATATCTGCTTCAGAAGTAATAGCTACACCCTCCCAACGCAACCCTCTCAAGCCTAGTTTCAGTGTCTCACCAGGAATGTTTATTTTACAACCAAACAACCAAAAAAGATACAAAGTTCATTGCCTCCATTATCTTCTTATTCCGACAAATGTGTGATGAAAATAAAATGGTTGACCAATCGTGCATTTATAATATATCATTGGAATTTAAAAATAGACTTATTCAACATGAATGCCTTAAAATGATTCATACATGTCTTTAAAAAAAATCACTCGAAAATGACGCAAACCAAGACAATATGACTTTAAATTCCAAAATGACCAGAAAAATATACATTTCTTCAACAAAGGGATCATGAATAGAGTTTATGCACTTATGAGCATTGTGTGGGACGAACCAAAAACAAGATGACATGTCACCAATATCCGGACCCAGGTAACACCAAGGATGGGAAAGCCACCTCCCAATTCACCGACCGACAAAGCTTTAGAAAGCTTTACCACCAACACGGTGTTGTATGTAGTCGAACACGTTTCAGTAAGTGGAAAGATGTGTAGGAGCACATACACGTCCGTGGCAGCAGAGCGAGTGGTGTTGTCAAGAGTCCTGTGAAATGTTCTAGACAATCGGTTCCCATTTGACGATCTATAAGCTCTGATCTTTACTTAACATCCTTTACTATTTCCAGCCTATGGCCAGTTTTTTATTCAAGCCGTATATCTTCCACTACCAGCTTATAAGCTCTAATCGAAAGATTTAGGGCCACCACGTACTGGGCGACCAGCCACCGTGACCTGCGACTTGCTCCACTACCAAGGAAGAGACCAGACCACCCACGTCTAGCCGTCTTTCCTATGTTTCTCCATCTCTCAGTCAGAAATTTAACCAGTAGCCAGTAGCAGCTTTATGATACTTAATAATAGTTCAGTTCTGCGCCACCAAACAAGTTGACCGGATCCTCTCAGCACTTTCTTTTAACATTTCTGTTACAATAGTCTTCACTAGTTAAGTTTAAAATGGCTGGACGGTTTTCAACACCCATAATAATTAAGAGTTCAGAATCAACGTTATGGCTTTTTTCCATAATCAAAAGAAAAAATATATTATTTTATGTTCGGGAAACTACGCTCACTGCACAAACAACACTGACAAATTGATCACGTGTGATGTCTGGAGATAACTAGTACCTCTTGTTTCAACTGCCAGTGCGTTACCTGCTATGTACTCTAATGCTAGGTATCGGTCGCCGGCTGGTCTGCTGCGCGCCGCCTTTCCTCCCATTGGTCACCGCGGCCGACTGATCGGCTGCGCGCCGCCTTCCTCCCATTGGTCACCGCGGCCGGCTGATTGGCTGCGC
>CABFWB010002824.1:69687-88544 GCA_902151455.1 Timema bartmani
GGGAAAAAGAAGAGCAAAAACACTTTATTGGACCATTTTATGGCTTCGAAAAGTTGGGAGCAATTTGAGAAGTAATTCTATTCGACTTCCCAAATAGGGGTGAAAGTAACTTCTCATTAGATCTAAACTTCTTCCATACCTAAGGGGGGAAAAGGGATGTTTAAAACCTTTTCACTTTCCCTTAAATCCTCACCCACCTCATTTTGTTGGCTGAAACCATTCTGTGGACCAACCAATTCAGTAGTGTAACCGTGTCCGACCCTCGTCACAGGAAGTAGACTGATTCTATTTGCAAGATATCTTTTCCTCTTTCCTCCTTTGCACCAAACAGTTTTGTATTAATCCCCACCACAAGTCACATACTAATAGTAAAACGTACCCAACTCATTTTGTCAAAAATATTGCTGGCGGGCATGAAATATTTTTTTTTTAAACTAGTTTTAAGGACGTGGACATTATTAGTTTTACTTTGAATTTAAAAAAGTAAACTGGACATTCTTAAGGAACCTAAAAAATACTGTGTAACATAATTGTTATTGATGGCTTAGTTTAAAGTAAAGATGAGTAAGGTGGTTTTAAATAATGCACAGCCATTTGCATGCAGAGAAGATTGCAATACCGCAGTGATAAATCACATTTGGATTCCACCCACCCCCATTGCACCGGGCCGAGATTAAAAACAATAAATTCTGCTCTTAATCAAACCAATCTCTTGCGAAACGGACGCCTTAATCTCCATAATCACTGATTAGGGCTACACACACTAAAACAGCTTTGAACCTCTGTATTATTAAAATTATTTTGATGATAAATCAAATTGTAAGTTAAAGTTATATTTTCTAGTTAGTTGTGTGACAAAAATTGTCTTCACATTAGGTATTTAAAGAGTACATTTAGAAAAATGATGTAGGCCTGTAAAAAAATCTTTACAAATAAATTAACAATTACTGTAGTAATAAATAAAATTACAAACAAGTTATGTAATATTGAAAAAATTTAAATGAAAACTTTGCATAAACTTACATATATTATAAAAATATGTATTTGAAAATGATATAATTATTGTAGTATTTGAAAATTACTAATTAATGTTTTAAATTCTCATATTTAAATGTCTACCTTTCTTCCTTTTTGTTTGGTGGAGGAGATAAAGAGGCCTATTCAAAGACAGGAATGAAAATACAAAAATCATAAATTTCAATCAGCTCGTTTTCGAAATTGTAACGTTTTAAAATAAATATTTTTTGAATGTTTTTAACTTTATGCACGTTTTAATTTATTTCTATTAATATCACATATCATATGTTTAAATGTATTTACTATTAATTTTACTATTATATTTTTCCCAACATTCCAACCCCTTGTCCACGTCGAGGGAGACGGGCAGCGGCACGAAGTGGGGGTTGGGGGTGAAGTAGAGTGGGGACTATGTGTGCTCTGTGACCGCTTCGGTAACTGTGAAGGCCCTGACGGAACTTTGAAAAGTTACGGCTGTTGGGACTCTCATGAAAATCCTATAGGCCTAGCAAGCCAGTAGTGGATGCAAAATTGCTTTCAAAATAGGATGATTTGCCCATTTATTTGCCGAAATAAATAAATACTAAATATTATTATCTGACGAAATTTGCTAAGGGCTTACAGAAAATAACTATCTAAATGTACTTTCTCTGAATGCTTAAGGCGAAGAGAATTTTTCTTGATGCAACAACCTAAAATAATATTATTTATTCTTTCCTTAGCAAATATTAAAAAGAAATCCTAAGAACACTTATTATGTTGTACCATCATAAATTAAGGAAATTGAAACTATAATGAGATTCAAACCATTCTTTTTCTGTCCGTTTTGTTTTCGGCCATTATTCTTACGCCAATATAAATGAATTTAGAAGTATAATTTTTTTAACTCTATAGTTAAAAAGGTGCCATAGAAATATTTTTCTTAAAAGTATTCTATGTTTTTACTTATTTATTATCTTTAAAAGTGAATAAACTTTTCTCATCGGAGGCATACCCTTTTTCCAGGCCAACAACAAATTTACATATAAAATCAACAGAGCCCTGCAGCTCGAGGAGGATGTAGGGGAGGTAATATTGAGACTAAAATGAGGGGGAAGGGGCAGTGAACCCTTCCTCTCCAAATCCCTTATCGTGTTTCTCGCACTAATGGGAATTAGATAATGCCCGTGTTCGTATTTTGATGGTTTCCTTTACATTTCAAGAGGGCTGTAGCGTTTATTCATTAAAAACAATTGAAATTATTTCCGCTCATTCGAGTGAAATAACTTTTGGATTAAAACCGTGCGATATTGTTATAGGATTGATAATTAACTTTCTAGATAAATCATATACATTAATGAAAATACAATTTGTAAACTTTGCTGTCTATTATCTAAGGCAGATAATATAAAATGGGCTGCAGGTGAGTTGCGGCCACACGAGTTGTCTACCTCTAAAGAGACAGTTTAATTGAGGCCCCACCTTTTTTAGAACCACGTACGAATTGCGGCCCGGGCTGTTGACTTAATTATATTGTTGTTAGTAACTAAATGTGTAAATATTCATAAAGTTAGACTACTTGCTATTATAGCATTTTGTAACCTAACCCAACCCAACCTAACCTAACCTAACCTAACCTTGCCTAGCCTAGCCTAGCCTTGCCTTGCCTTGCCTTGCCTAGCCTAGCCTAGCGTAGCCTTGCCTTGATAAAAGCATTGAACGACAGGAACTGAGGGAGTTTATATATTACGAGGGATGTCGACATGAGACGATGATAGTTTATATCTGAAATTTAAGACATCACGATAGAAAGTACACTGCTAATTAAGTGGACGCAACTCTTACCTCTTTATCAAGTGAGTGTACCGCAATTCGTACGTGTCTCTCAAAAAGCCGGGCCGCAACTCGTAAGTGATTTCAAGATTAGGCCGCAACTCACCCATACAGATAGAATGTACACCATAAATTATCCAGGAGTAAAAATAAATTATTTAACCGAGTTGCCTCCTTGATGGATTTATTATAGGGAGTGCACTCTGCTGGTTGTATTTCAAGTTACAGTATTTTAATATTCCCCTCTCTCAGCTTGTAGGACCTAAATACTCCCTCCCTTAAGGTGACCACCTCAGTAAGCAAGAAATTGCTGCAAAGACTTTCAGCTTTAACGTAATATTTAATTCTACGATGCGTTATTTCAAAATATGGCTCGCACCAAAATAAAGTCAAAATATTCTAACAGGGATATTTTTGCTGAATAGCCCTATAGTTATAGTATTGATAATAGAAAAAAAACGTGCAAAAATTTTACATTAGCTCATTTTAAACGACTATTTAAGCATATTATTAGAGATAAGAGACTAGGCTTAATGAAAAAAGGCTCCAGATTTACCCTTTTTTCTAGCAAATACAGTAATTATTTTAGTAGCTCACAACAGTTTTTGTTTTAAGATATTTGAGAACTAGCAGAACTACCTTAAGATAAGAAGTCCCGTTGTTTTCTTTCCCCTCTTTCTTATTGACACAACAAAGAGAACGAAAGGGAGTATAAGCTTAGGCAGAATAGAGAAATAGTTCCAGGAAACGACACAGACCAGTATATTTTAAGCCATGTAGCCTGACAACGATTGCTACTTTATCGCTGACAGAGGCGGCTGCCTTAACTTTAACGGCGAGTCAATATGTAGTTCATCCTATCAGACCGCTAAATTATCTATTTCTAATACTTCCCATATTATACTTGTCCAAACACATAGTTCTTGCACTTTCACAACACTAATTGTTTGCATAGTATTAATCCAAATGGAAAAAAAATCACCTGTCTATTATTTTAGAGATAATTGTGGTTCTAAAGGTATTTTTATATTCCTGCTTGCTCCCAGAAATATTTTTAAAGTCATGAACATATCAAAGAAACTTAAATGGTGGACAATCTTCAAATAATAAATAAAAATACCCTTCTATATAATTATTGATATTTTTTACATAAAATATATTTGACATATTAAAAATATTTTTAGATAAATCTGGAGGAATCAATAAGTCATAGCGAAATATATTAACATATAAAATCCTATTTGAATTTGCCGCTGTGTAGAAAATGGGTAACAAAGCTAAATAAGCCAAGAATTCACTAATAGTACAGCAGCACTAATTCCTCCATAAGTATGAAATATAGGGCATCTTTATATTATTCTGGATTTCCTATTATGTGTTATAAACACAACGTTAATCCCATGTCCACAAATTAAATAATTAGTTTGACTGGAATCATACATTACTTCTAATATAAATTTTATATAAACTACCACCTAATATACGACTGTTTTAATAACATAAGAAATGTATACATGCATTTCAGCTATATAAATCAATTTAGACTGCATCTTATATGTCCTCATTTATATTACCTTGTTGTTGTATCATTATTTAAGGATATTAAACTGGGATAAAAAAATATATGGTAACGATTTCCTAAATGAGAACAAACTAGGTGTTTAATAATTTTTGTTGAAATATAAGAGTATATACTTTTTATATTTGACTAAATTTAAACCGCTTTTTGTTACAAGTCAAAATGTTGGTCTTAAGACTGATATTTTTTATAAAATCCATACGTTTAATAAAGAGTGATGGAATATAGAAGTTAAGAAAGATTTAATTTTAAATATAAATAACATGTTACTTTGCACTATTGCACAACAACTTTGCTGAATACGTGTTGTGGTCCAATAGTGCAAAGCAACAGTTTATTATTAATATTTCTGGTTAAAATTATAATTTAATCTTTCTTATTTTCAACCTACACTGATAGTTACTTGAATATCTGGAATAAAACGGCGTCTTTGAGCAGAAGGGTTTAGTTACAATAACTTAATTCAAACAATAGCCCTTGGATTTTCTCAACTTTTTATTTAACATTTTTCAATTGAATCGATTATTTTAAATATCCTCATACACTATCTTCATTCAAAATTTATCTTAATATGATAATATTTATTAAAAATACATATCCATACATCAATTGAATTAATTAACTAATGATGTGATCGATTAAAATTGAATGTGGTCATCTCTCACCTTTGTTGGCACCCATTTTACCATGGTTCAAAATGATTAAATTATTTCAATTTATTTTGTATTCCTGTTCAAAACCTTTGACTCCATCTTGATAATACCTCCAAACCCATCGATCGTCAGCAATTTTTTATGACATTCCCACTCTGAAGTGTCGTGTTATTTTAATTGGATTTTCCCTGTAGCAAATTGATTTATTTTGTATAGCCCACCGATATCAAAATAACTTCATTAATTCCCCACATAACTGGGGTTGAAGGCCACCTATATTTATGAAATTCTGACAGTATACCCTCGGGTGGATGACTGCTGGACGATGACCACCGGGTGCTGAGTGCGAATCTGCGATAGCTGAGAGGTTAGAGGAAGAATAACCTATCATATTATGATAAAAAACAAACCAAACACATTCCCGGAAACCAATAGCCAAGACGTTTATTATGTAGAGATGAGGTGACCTGGTGGTCTAGGGGGTAAGGTGTCAGACTTCTGTGCTGGGTGTCCGGGGTTCAATCCTCGGTCCCGGCACAGATTTATCTGATTGCCAAATCCTTTCTTCGCCTCTGACAAGACGTGTATTAATCACAACTTGTGAATGAGTGGAATGCCAGGCCTCCACCGTGGTTCGGATCCCACGTTAAACTGTAGGTCCTTCATTTCATCTCTCAATCAGCCTACCATCACACATTAGCGTAAGTGCATATAACTCAAAAGGGTATTAAGACGCGGTGCTAATAGTAATAATAATAATAATAATAATAATAATAATAATAATTAATATTTAGCACCGCGTCTTACTACCCAATATTAATAATAATAATAATCTAGAGATGGATTGACTTAGCGATAACTTTCATTAAGTTTATTGTTTTGTTTGAAATGGTGCGCCCCAAATTACATCGAGTTTGATCCCCTGAGTCATCTGGGTGGTCTTATGAGGAACAACTCTGAATTTTTAAATTACTAGAGTTGGGAAAATCAACTATAAAAGTTAAAAAAAAAAGTTTATGTGCGTGTGTTATGATTGTGACAAACCTTGATGGGCGTTTCATGGATGCCAACAGCCAGAATTAATATCATCAACATTCTACTAATTTAATTTAGGCTATTTAAAATTTTTTTTACTGAATCTTAAATAATATAAACAAATCGCCTCCCTCCCTCCCTCCCTCAGTGCTGTAAATATACCACCATAAAGCAGATCTAAAAAAAAAATTCAGGGTCTTTTGATTCCATAGAGAAATATCTAAATATCAAACGAACTTTGGTGTTTATAAGAGTGCATTTTTTTATACAAAGCCAAAACTAAGTCTCATCTAATTTTAAAAAATCAGGAACAGATATATGTCAAACATAGCAGTATACGCCTGGCCTAAGCCTTATATAGCTTAGATTTAGATTGATTTTGAAAATAGGGAGGGGGTTTTCCAACCCTCATTAAAACAAATAGTGACACAACTGCTGTGTGATCTATTTGACGGTGAATTTTATTCAAGTTATATTCGTGTCCTGTCCTGTAGTATGGACACTAAACGTCATTAGCTAGAGAACGTTTTGACGAGAAATCATTGATTAGTGTGACCTATTTACTCGACACATGAACACACAATAATAAATTATCATGCAGTTGATTTGATGACAAAGAACTATGTAGAAGCAAATAATTATGAATGGTTATATTTTTTGATAGAAATCATATTACGTTGATTTTATAGGTTTGTTAAATAAATACAAATCAGTTTTTTTTTTACCTTAAAAATTAATGTCGCCTTTGAGGTGGTATGGAAGGAGACTCAAGAAAAGGCCAGTGTTTTTTGCAGTCTTTATGGCAAAACTTTTTTTTTGTTACTAAAATCAATAAAATTTTGCTCCAGTACAAACATAGAGTTTAACTTTCTTCACATGTTGATATCTACAGTTCCTGAATATCCATCATGAGCATAGCGGTATTATATGTGAAACTTCTTAAATTAAGAGGGAAAGCTATCATTACATTCCAGAACACCCTTGACAGATATTCAAGAAATTTTGAGGTCATTGTAAAAAAAAAATCATATAACTTATATTATTTGGTGTGCAGCATTCTAAGTAAATCCACTAGTAATATTATTATGATTCGAGTGGACTCTACTTATTTTTGAAAGTGTGTCAATGTATTATTATTAGCACCGCGTCTTACTACCCGTTCGGGTTATGCGCACTTACGCTAATGTGCAATGGTAGGGTGATTGCGAGATGAAATGGAGGACCTACAGTTTAACGTGGAATCCGAACCACGGTGGAGGCCTGGCATTCCTCACATTCACAAGTTGTGATTAATACACGTCTTTTCAGAGGTGAAGGAACGGTTTGACAATCAGATAAATCTGTGCCGGGACCGGGGATTGAACCCCGGACCCCCAGCACAGAAGTCTGACACCATACCCCTAGACCACCAGGTCACCGTGTGTCAATGTAGGCTATAAACTTGTTCCCCCACAATCACCAAATAAGTTGATAACTTATCTATACATTTATTGCGTTTCATTTGTGATATTTAAATGAAATTCAGGTTTCGTGGTTTTGTTTTGTTTCTGTGAACCGAACTTTATACTACCCTTTCGAGTTAACCGCATATTTAAACTTAATGTGTAGGGGAAAATGAAGGTGGAATTTCAAGTAAATGTATGGAGAAAGAGTGGAATCTATTTTTTTTAATGCTTCAATTCACCCGGCCGGGACTCAAGCCACGACCTCCCCATCACCGACAAACCAGACCAGATGAACTTGAGATTTAATCAATTTGTCCAACGATGCGGGCTCCCCCCCGAGAAGTCGACACTGTTGAATCATGATTGAATCACGGACTGGATTGAAATGTACTTGTAAACAGTAGGATATGATGGTGCTATGTGGTCTGAATACAATCCCATCCATCCTGTGGTCACAGGGTTCACAGATTTACGTGTTACGCACTAAGCTTATTTAAACTCAGTCAACTGCACCATATTTCGCCAGCGCAGGACAGGAACCCCTTTCTGCGGTCGGTACGATTGCTATCTTGTCCGGTTGACACGACCGACCGACCTGACAATGCCGGATCTAATTTGTGAATTATTCCAGTAGTAATCAGCTGAGTGGTACGTTGACATGTAAAATTACCGGTAGGGTTTGGTTTCAATCGGTTGTTTCCCACATAAGAGGGATTGAATTTTGTTAATCTAAAATTAGAAAAATTGAAATGATTGTACTAGCACGTTTAGCACAGGGGTTGTTATTAGTGATTTAATCAAAGGGGTAGGGTGTGTAAGGGTAGTTTGAGAAAATCCAATGCTATTATATTGAAGAGAGGTTAGAGAATCACTACTATTGTGCATGATCTGGAAATACAATTAATAACATTGTGTACACTTCAAGCAAATTAATAACAAAATAAAAGTGGTGTTGTTTAAAATGATTATTTGAGATATTTAACATGTACTTTCTGAACCGATTGATTATATCAGCAAACAATTAATAAACTAACTTAAGGATGTTGCCTATCTGGGAAGTTACTGAAGGTCAAGATAGAATGTACCATGTTAGTGAATTTACGTTCTACTCAAGGAATTTTAAAGATATAGCGTTGAAACAAAAACTATAAATTCTTAAATAATTCTAAAAATAGTCCTTTAGTGTCAAAAAATTATTATTTTTATCTTTAAGTAGTTTTTTTTAGATCTTTTCTTTATAAATTATCTACAACTTAGGCTATTTTCCCTAGTTACTATAATGGCCTGTGGGAATCTTCCTGCCAGGATGTAGGTTAAAAAAAAGTCAGTGGTATCATAGGTCTATCTAGAATAGGAAACAAGAAAAAGGTAAAGTTATAAAGCAAGTAATGTTTCCAAGGCGCAAATATTAAAGTGACTGTGTAAACTCGTCAGAGGAAGAGGGAAAGGGTTGTCAGCACATAAACAAGAGCCCTCTCGGGGTGAACTAATAGTACACATTTTCTTCCCACTCTTTATATTTTCTACAATGGTGTGATAGTGCTTAGACTGCTTAGGTGCGTCGAGTTAAGATGCAACCCGCTTCGCAAAATGGCTTCGAAATCTCCAAGTAGGCGACGTCGTTAAATCTAGAACAGACACAACACCCATCTCTACGGCTGTTAAATTTACCGCTTTGGAAGGAGATACCACCATTTCACCAATGATACATTTTTTGGCCATGCCAGGAATCGAACCCGAGACCCTTAACTCAGTAGGCAGACACGCTACAGTTTGAGCTGAGGCATCGGGTAATATTTTGTCCCTAGCCCCACATTTTATTACCTGTTAAGATTAAACGCATATTAACTAAATAAGCCAATGGTTTAAGGACGAGGGAGGTTGAATTTAGAGGAAGTGTGCCTGCATTTGCGTTGAGGGGGAATGAAAAACAATTTAGGAAAAATCACCCTCAGTACATCAGACCGGAATTCAAACCGCCATCTACCTGTATTCAGCAGTGTAGTTTACGGCGAGGGGTGACACCTTAGATCATGCAATCACAGAAGCAGATTACAAATGATTAGATATTAGGCAACTTTAATTTATATTTGAGCTATCAACAAAAAATAATGTTATAATATGTTTGATAGTTGAATACTAAACGAATTTTCACATTATAGATCTACTTGCTATTTCCTAGTAATACAAATGTTTGGAGTAAACATAATATTTATAAATATTTACTAGATAATGGTGGACTATTCTTTTTCCTCTACTGCAATCAAATTGTTTTTTATGCACAATTTAGTGTGTATGGAAAAGATGGTGTTCTCAATTGAGTAATAAGCGTGTCTTTGAAGTCGATTTTAAATATCTCAGAGATTGCCGAAATATTTGTTGCGTTTCAAATTTCTTTTTTTCCGTTTCAATCCTATGAGAAAGAGACTCTTGAGTGATAAAGTTTTTTTTTTTTTTTNTTTTTTAATCTTGGCACGACGCGATCAATTTTTGAAGCGAAGCGACGCTCTTTGGTTTCATGGTCCCTTTGATCGTCGAGTCGAATAATGTCGGAGGATTAAACGCCTCTAGGGAAATACTTCATAAAGTTCGTCAAGGGTGATTACATCTGGGAAGAGTTGATGCTTCTGTTGCAGCCTCGTACGTCAGCTTGTAAGACTCGTAGCAGTTCACGAGCCGTGTGTGTGTCTTTACTCAACACAGGACATCGTGTTCAAGGAGATCTTTCGACTTGTAAATATTCTGTGAAGCACCCAACGTTGCGTCAGTGCTCTCTTGGAGAGTTGGTTGATAAATGACACATTTCGGTGGGCACACGCAATATACTAGACTGACTAGCACAGGGAGATTGGTGTTCTAGTTCCGGTTGGGTGTAATGGGGGTGTTTGTCCTTTATTGTTTTCCACTATTCCTCCACGTAAATGAGGTTACACTTGAACTAAAATCAACCTTCCCTATCTTAAAAAATAAGCGTAATTAGTAGATATGCGTTCATCCCAAAAGGGTAGTGAAACTCGGTGCTAAAGAATAGTCTCAAACCACTGTATAGCTCAGCGAGAGTGTTCTTGCCACCCGAAATATCCCTTTTACGGTATCAAAGTCTTCCCGCAGTAGCAGAACAAGTGTATGAAAGGCGATGTTTTTTTTTGTTTTTTTATTGATTTTATGAACTCAACTTTTTTTTTTAAATGGTTAGTCTTGTAGGAATAGAATAAATAAGCTTAGAATTGTAAAAATAAACTTTCCTTTTTTAATTTTTTTTTCCGTATTCACTCCGTTTACTCTGAAAGATGGCAGTCTAACGTGGACGGATTCCACTAGCTTAATACCGTTGTGTGGAATAGTGCCGTGTAAGGTTGCTGCTACCTTACAGGGTAAGAGAAGGATACATAGTTTAGTAAAAGTTAATAAAGCACAAACATTAAATTTTTTTATTTAAAAAAGGGCCCCCCATATCCACTAGCCTGGGCCCCATAAATTATGTCAATATCGACTATAAGACATGATGCTACGTGCTTTCGCACAATAATAGCGGCTTATACACTTAACTTTAATGGTTACTAGACGTAAAGAAAAAAATCATAGCTAAAAGAAAGCGTTGACATGAATCTGTATTAGTAAGATTAATATTTCTCAGAAATTATTATAAAAATAAAACAGTAAAAACCGATAGTTTCTCTCTCAAAACAATATCATGTGATTCCTCCCTCTCCAAGTTTTTCTATATTGCTTGTTCTCATTCTTAAGTTAACATATTGGATATATCCCCAACCCTAAAGACTATCTTTATTTTATCTCTATTTTTTTAATGTCTCGGTAGCTTTTTTTTTGTCTGATATTTATTTTACTGTTAGTCTATTTAATGTTAAACTGTCCCCTACAGTTTGTTCTCAATTCGTTTCGCTAAAAAATCGACAACCGTGTTACAATATCTTATTTTCGTGTTTGTGCACCGTGTCTTACTACTATAGGCTACCTTTAATCTTTTAATTATATTTTTATTTATGTTAGCCTTTTAAAGTTAAAACATTTTCAAGTATATAAAAATTAATTTTCAGATTTAACTTTAGTTTTAGTAGAAACAATACTGACATATAAAAGAAACTCCACCAGCTGAAATAACAATCATATTAATTCATATTTTTACTATAAATAGTAATTTTAGTTGTGTAGATTTTTTATTTACACTACTACAAAAAAAATAAAGCCAGTTTATTTAGTAAGCTATGGGAGTGTTTGCTATTCACAGATTTTGGAATGATTGTTAGATCTCTACGATTTCGTGTTGTTTACTTCCAGCCCGTCTCTGTCAAAGAGCTTTTTAATAAGTAATGGGAAAAGGACCAACTACGGTCTACATGATTAAATAATGTAAATCGGAATTTGAATGGATACCAAACAACACATAAATGGGTACCAATGAGTTTATCAACAAGTATGCAGTTTCTTCATAGTTTAAAAACATTAAAAGTGTTACTTGTTTAAAACTATTATAATTGGTTTTATTTTGCTTGCGTACCACTTTTGACCTGCGAGTCGTGTCGTGTCGGACCATACTGTCTTAGGGCGGTTTCACACGGACCACATTCGCATGTGGTATGTGGCTACCACGCACCACAGAGCAATGCGACAATCGCATGTACACTTTCACACGACATAGGCCAAAACGTTCTTTGCATACGACAGTAGCATCTAGCTTTTGGAAGAGTGCACCGTTTGCTGAGAAGTGTGTGTAATTTGGTTACGTGATTATGGAAGAGGAAGAGAAGTTTTTATTTTTTATAATGCTACGTCGTGCAATCCGACGCCGTAGAAAAGTGAATAGAAAGTACTGGGTGCATCCCATTTTAAGTTCCCGCCTTCTCAAAAGTCAGTTTTATTTGTTACATTCTGAACTGCAAAGTGAACCGGAAAAATTCTTCTCGTACTATAGAATGTCAGAGAGATCTTTCACTGAATTGTTTAACATAATAAAGGGCAATATAACAGCACAGTCAACCAATATGAGGCTACCTATAACTCCAGAGGAAAGATTGAGCATCACTCTTAGGCTTGGCAAACTTCATCCCATGCCTTTGTTTTGAGATGTTTATTTGCATACTTTGGGGCTTCAAAGTCCCACAGTGCAGGTCTTGATTCAATTTCAACTATAAATCTATCTGTGTCAAATTCAGACATTTTCTAAGAGTTTGGCACTACGAACAACACAACTCTGTCAATGAATGCCAGGTCAGAGAACCCACGAAACACGCTTGCAACGTGTGCGACTGTGGTACTGAAGCTAGGCGAAGCGTCAGTGTTCGGGCCAGTGGTACCACACACGCAAAGCAAGGAATCGCAACCACATCATGCGACACCGTCTGCAAGTACTTGCGCTACAGTCATGCCAATCAATGTGTTTGATAAGCGCTGCGTTAGTGGTACCACGGGCGTGCGATTGTGGGTCCCACGTACCACATGCGATTGTGGTCCGTGTGAAACCGGTCTTAAGGTAGGTACACACGACAAAACTTATTGTGCAGTAAGTGGTATAAGGAATTGTAACCTAAAGATGGCGTGGTGTGAACACCAACTATTGAACAAGATCTGCCTTGCGCAACTTATTGTACTCAATTTCAGGAAATATCACACGTATATATGCCATTTTTACTGTACAACTTTTTGATTGCTAACAATAGATAGCCCTATCTGCTAGACGTGAACTAATTGAATATAATGTTAACGTATTTATTATGCATCAAATTATTAATAAAAACTGTTACAATTTAAAGTTATTTTGCAGACCATTATAATAAATATAAATGAAGATCTCTGAAATATTTACTAATGTTTTATATATTATATGTTATTCTACCAAAAGCAAATAAACTATAATATTTCTCACAATCGTATATTCCATGTGAACAGTATTGAGTTAAAACTTGTATGCAATCGATGTGACCAAGCTATTGTGCAAGTTTTGTCGTGTGTACCTAGCTTAAAACTATGCAATTACTTATGTGGGTTAGGCCTGCCAACATTTGATTTTATAGTAGATAAACAGATCTAAAATTAATATCACAGTATTTAAAAATTATTGTATTTTGTCGTGAAACAAATAAAAAAAAAAAGAGCGAGAATGGCATAAACCCTTCTCTTTTATAAAGTTATCTCAAATCATTTCACAACAATAAATGCAGTTGTCGGCTTGTATCTCACTTTGTAGGCTTTGTAGGCGAGTCAATCGGTTTAGACGCATGCGTATTGGTTAAGACGGTTGGTTTTGAAATTTGATTGGTTCTCATAAGTTGCTGAGGTGAAAAAAATTATAGCTGGGGTTATTTTAATTCTTGCCACGTGATTAAGTTTCTAATTTAGTTTTTCGGTGAACACGTGAATCCACAGTAACTGTAGTAATATCCTGTTACAGACGCCATCCTCACAGAGGATCAGAAAGACAGCAGCATAGAACTGGCCTTCAAGTACCTGGTTTTGGCTCAGGACTAACTGTAGTGATATCCTGTTACAGGTGCCATCTTCACAGAGGATCAGAAAGACAGCAGCACGGAACTGGCCTTCAAGTACGCGGTTTTGGCTCAGGACTAACTGTAGTAATATCCTGTTACAGGCGCCATCTTCACAGAGGATCAGAAAGACAGCAGCACGGAGTTGGCCTTCAAGTACGCGGTGTACCGTATCAACAAGGATAAATACCTACTGCCTAGGACCAGTCTCATCTACGATATCCAGTACGTGCCCAAAGATGATAGTTTCCACGCTTCCAAGAAAGGTACTTGTATCTATAAGAATGTCTCTAGATTATATTCTACCAACAAATGCAACATCTAAAGCCATTTTGCACAGTTGCCCAAATTAATACTAACGTTCCCTAGCAAAGTTATCTAACAACACTTTATCAACGTTTATTTTGTGCACTCTATCGTACTGCCCATCCTGGTGGGAAGAATATGAAATTATCGTGCATTTGCGTGGAGGTAAAAATATCTCAATACATATATTCAGGATTTGAACCTCCTACTCCACACCCTTTTCTGAGCTAGAGTCAGGTTTGCAAGTTCCAATACCATATCAATCGGTCTTTTATTTATTCGCGTAATGCAGATAAAATACACGAGTGAAAATGTTGTGGCAGCTTGTGGGTTGTTCCTAAGGGTAAAAGAGACTTGATCAGTATTTACTGGTTAATCAATTCCTCTTACTTAGCATCAATCCTGCCATTTATAGCCGATCCAAAAACACTCGCCCACTTTATTACTGTGGGAATATGTGTGATTTGTTAAATAGATGGGAGAGGACTGTTTACTAATACAAGACCTTCGAACCTAGTATCCTCTTGGCAAAAACCCACGAGCCGCCACTGAAAGAAAGCGTGAATCATCCCCAACTCGTGGCGAGCGAATAAAGTCCCTGGTATCGGAGTATTTTGATGGGTTTAGGTTTGGGTTCCTGTCTGTTCGTGGAGTATGTGACGCCAGCTTTATCATTGCGGTGCTCTCCCTCCCTCCTCTCTTCAACTACCCTCTCTATCTCCACAGACAAGTACCACGCTCTTCATATGGCCGTAGAACGTTTGGCACATTCTTCCGGAAGAGCGACCCGTTTGTACCAATCTATACAGGACGTTTGGCGCAGTATTATTAAATAAATGGGAGGTATTTTTTTGGACCAATTGAGATAGGACGTATGGACTAAGGATAAAAAAAAAAGAATTATTCCTTTCATTTATGCAGACCTAGCCTAGCACTACCCTAGCCCTAAATTAACCTACCGTGATGTAACATATCCCAGCCCAACCATCATACGACTCCCTTTATTTATTTTCCCACTTGCAACCGTATTTAAAGGCCTAATTCCTTTACTTTTTGTGTCCAATATGTTGAGAAAGAGTGATCATGTGTGTACTCTCATTCATGGACACTTTTTTTTTTCAATCGGAACATAAATCATACAAAATATCAGGTTGGTACGATTATTTTAAAATTCAAGCTAGGTTGGTATTTCTGAGAGTCTTCCACGTTATTATTTAATTATTTCTTGTTTATTTTGTATACTTAAATACTATTAAAAACTACTGAGTTTTATAAATGTCCTATATTTTTTAATGTACTAAAGGATATAGTTTTAAATTTTTTTTAAACTATACTTATTTACACGTACTAAAGTGTCCGTCTCGCCTGATCTAGAATAAGGGGACGGAGATATCAAGTTTTATATCCAAACCTGGTGTACTGAGGTGGTTTTCCTTAAATGGTTTTCCCATTTTAATCTATGAAAATGAGAGTATAACTTCCTCTCCGTTCTAACTACCCCAGTCCCACCATATTCGTGTGAATATGAAGACAGCAATAAAACCTCATTTTTTATATACAAACATATGACCCAAAAATATATCAATTGCACATATTTACAAACTTTCAGCTATGATGGTGGGTAGTTATTTAGTTTATTTTTATTCAATGGTGAAAAGATTATGTGAATCATCAAAGGCAAATTGAACAAGTTCCTACCGTATAATTTAATTGAAAACTATTCCCCTGGAAATTGTGAAAACTTTGACAAATCGTTAAAATATTGTACTAATGTCGTCACTCGAGAATGTTCTATGTCCAATTTTTCACTTTTGTGTAAAAGAGCATTGAAGTTTGACCTTGTGTATAAAACCAATGTTACTAGATGACAACTCGAGTTAGTAACCTCTTAAGTAATTAAGTAGTGGTCTCAATTTAACCACAGGTGGACCAAGTGCATTTTATATAGACTTAAATACCAAATATCTCAAATTTAACACTTTAGGAAGTAGTACACTTGCATTCTCGGGTGACGATGTGGCTTCAAAAGTTAAATTTTTAAAATGGTTTAAAATATTGAACGACCAAAATACGACAAACCACTATATGGTTGTTTTTTTGTGAAATCCCCGTTCACCTTTTATAACCCCTATGTCGTGCAGATAATGGTGCAAATGATGTTGTTAACGAGTAGTACATTAGAATTATTAATGTCAGACTGAGCATGCCTCTTCATCAATTATTACTACCTACTTATTAATTTGTTGCGCTGTTTAGTTGAGATATATTTGTTGAACGACTTTTATCGTAAAGTGAGATGTTGAGATATTGATCGACCATGATGAGATAGCCCCTCAGTCACAAAAAAGAATCAACAAGAACGAGGCACTAAGACGAGCTGTCCGTTGCTGTCAAAACATTTTATTTACTTCGCCTTTCCAATATCTGTGGTTTCCCCGTAGAACCAATAAAAATACAGCACGAAGAAGACTTTCAAGACAAGTGCGGACAGAGGAAAAGGAGTAAATAAAATAGGAGTGGAGGAAGGAAGGTCGTGACACCAACATTGAGAAAGGCGGAAAAAAAAGAAAAACTTATTAAACAAGCTGTTATTTTTAATTCGTAAATTACAAAATATTCTCTGAAAGCTCGTTTGGAATTCTAATTTGTATTATTTAAAACCTGAAATGAATGTAAAAATAATATTTATATTGGTATAAGCTCTTAGGGTTAGAAGAAAATAATTTATGTCATTTTTCATTAAATATATTAATTTACTTTCCTTAAATTGGTGGACATGTGAATTTTATAAAACACACTATAAGCTCGATTGTTCATAATGTACTACACCCTAATTTATATAGGAAGGGGCGCTTTTGACAGTTATTAAAGTTACTCAGACAATTCGCATTTATTTATAAGTAAAGTAATGTGATCTGCAAATGACACTTTACATAGGTAATAACAATACTTATGTAATACTACCACTAATAAATTAAAATATTATCAATGTTGATCAAAGATGTTTGTGTTTTCCTAAAGTTTCGTCCAAACATTGCAGTACTTTAGGACACCCTGGAAGTATATAAATGGATATATTTTTTTTTACATTTCGTTAAAGGGCTCAGAAATATATTCTGGTATATTTGTAATGTTTAATAGCGGCTAAACTAACACTTATATTACGATAATTCATTCCTAGGTAAACATAATTTTAATATTTATTTTAAGGTGCTCGGTTTTAGCATTCATAACATTGTTTGGCTTTAGGATTATTATTATTATTATTATTATTATTATTAGCACCACGTCTTACTACCCGTTCGGGTTATACGCACTTACGCTAATGTGCAATGGTAGGGTGATTGTGAGATGAAATGGAGGACCTACAGTTTAACGTGGAATCCGAACCACGGTAGAGGCCTGGCATTCGTCACATTCAAAAATTGTGATTAATACACATCTTGTCAGAGGTGAAGGAAGGGTTTGGCAATCAGATAAATCTGTGCCGGGACCGAGGATTGAGCCCCGGACCCTCAGCACAGAAGTCTGACACCTTACCCCTAGACCACCAGGTCACCTATGGCTTTAGGAGAAGCAAACATAAATGATTATTTCAACCCTCTAGATTTAAATAAACATTTTTCCTATGATAAGATTTAGGCCTCTATTGGCTTTTCAAGAGTTTAAAATTGGAATATAGTATGTGTGTTCGTCTCTTGTACGTCATTTTAACATTTTAGTAAGTAAATTGATACATACCCAATGATTAGACAGTTATTGTGCATAGGTACAGTATAAGACTGATCCATTTTTACTGTTGGGTTGGCTACATGCATACTATAGCCATATAACGCAGTGATTCTTAAACGGGGGGCCACGAAAGATTTTTTGGGGGCCTCGAATAAAATTATATAAAAAGTTATTTGCTTATTACTGAAGTCAATTATCTTAAATTTTACGTTCTGGAAGAAAGAATTCGATGATAGTATGCATGTAAGTACAGTAGACTCTCGATTTTCCGGGGTAATGGAGGGAAGGGGAAGCCCGGGTAATAGAAATCACAAGCAATACAAATAATCCCCATCCACCATTCAAATTTGCTGCACTAGTAGATTAGGGATTAGGAAGGTTAAATTTAAAGGAAGTGTAATCACATTTGTGTGGAGGGAGAGTGGGAAACCATTTTAAAAATATCCCTCCTCAGAACACCTGACCTCCACACAGTTGTTTACCATTCTCTTCCCAGGTGAATAATAACTGTATTTACTATGTTAGGGTGACCTGGTGGTCTAGGGGTAAGGTGTCGGACTTCTGTGCTAAGGGTCCGGGGTTCAATCCTCGGTCTCGGCACAGATTTATCTGATTGCCAAACCCTTCCTTCACCTCTGACAAGACGTGTATTAATCACAACTTGTGAATGTGTGGAATGCCAGACCTCCACCGTGGTTCGGATCCCACGTTAAGCTGTAGGTCCTCCATTTCATCTCACAATCACCCTACCATTACACATTAGCGTAAGTGCGTA
>CABFWB010002825.1:0-54267 GCA_902151455.1 Timema bartmani
TCTTGCACTAAGCTAGAGAGTTCGATGCTGTCAAAGCTTGTCTTCTTGGCCATGTTGTATCGGCGAACAAAACAAAATGTCTTCAATTAGTTCTTCAATAGTTAACAAAGACGCATTCAAAGACAGAAGAGAGAGAAAAAAAAATTTAGAATTAATTACATTAGGCTTTAAATGTGATTAGGATATTAAACTGCACTTAGCACCTGCTTTAATAAAGATTAAAAGCACGAGCGAAAGGTGACCGGTTACTCACAATCCGCCATCTTGTCCAACTGTGCTGTTCTTGTTCGTAATTATTGTGTATATAGTTCTTTAAAATGTTTTATAAACATAGTAAAAGGGCCAGTTTCATAGTCAGACCTAGTGCGTCTCGAAACCAAATATAGGACGAGACCTACCTAAACTCAAATGGAATGGACAAGTTTCATATGTGAACCTGGCCCATTCCATTAGAGTTTAGGTAGGTGTCTTCTTGTATTTAATATAGCTCTGTACTCAAGGCGTGCTTATTCTGATTATAAAACTGTACCTTTGTTTATACAGCTATGGGAATGAAACGCAACCTACATTTTTATCTAGCATGGAGGTCACACAGCGAAACCACACGATAAAATAAATGGTACGTTGCACCGCACACACTTTCTCTCTCTCTCTCTCTCTTTTATCTAGAGACATTTCTAAGAACCCGTAGTATTTGTGAAACGAAAAAATAACATACATTGTTAAAGAAACATTCCACAAAAGAGCATAGATTAAATAATATACACTGTTACAAAAGCATTGAGAAAAGAGGAAGATTTCCATTCAACAAAGAGCATAACAACCAATTTCAATTTTCAAGGACTTCCATTATATGTTATATACATACATTGGATGCTGTGGATCACTTTCTGCCATAAGGTTAACATTGATCCACAACATTGGATGCTGTGGATCACTTTCTTCCATAAGGTTAACATTGATCCACAACATTAGAATGCTGTGGATCACTTTCTTCCATAAGGTTAACATTGATCCACAGCATTGAATGCTGTGGATAACTTTCTTCCATAAGGTTAACATTGATCCACAACATTGAATGCTGTGGATAATTTTCTCCCATAAAAATAGCATTGATCAGTGGCGAATCAGGGAATATTATTTTGGGTGACTTAGCATAGATCCTCCTCACTGTGGAGTTGGGTCACTTTTCTCATAAGAATAGCATTGCTCAGTGGCGGATCAGGAAAAAAATTTGGGAGGGGAGGAGGTGGAATGAGGGGGGAAAGCCAGGAGTTTATAAAATAGTTACACCATTAATTTGATAAAACTTTTATAAATCACTAACATTTTATTATTTTATTTGTATTGGGTGTTACTCGTTTAGCCATTTATTAAAACGTTTCCCAGGAGGCACTGCGAGGAAGCGAGTAACGTCACCTCCCACCCAGGCGCAGATCCAGAAAATTTTCATAGGGGGTCATATTAATTATAAACATAATTTAAAAATAGTTTTTTACCCTCCCTCCACGCAAATGTTGGTACACCTTATCTGAATTCACCCTTCCTCAATCCCTAACTCACTAGCATTATTAGTATATAAGTGAACAGGTAGTAAAACTCGGTTCTAAAAAAAAGTTATTTGATAGATATCAGAATAGTTGATGGATGAAAAACTACTTTTTCTTTCTTAAAAAAAACTATTTCTTTAAAAATATTATACATTCAATCAAATAAGATAAACAAGACAATACATATTGTAATGGTTTTGGTTCAATAATTGTGTATTTTTATATAGCTTTCTTAGGAGAGAAGACAATTCGTTTATCTGAGCCATGCCCCGAAGTTTGTACGCACGTACAAGAGGGAACAGATGTTTGATGCCATGAAAAGGCTACAACCTCTCTTACGTGCATATCATGTTTCGTGATCTTCACAGTCGGCCAGGCAGGCTCTTTATACGCGCGACGATGCAAGGCATGACAGGAACGAGCCTGAATATTTCACTAAGGGACAGCAAAGTCGGGGGAAAAAAGATGGTTTATTCGCGGCGGGCTTAGAATGCAGTAAACTCCCCATTACTCGTGCGCTAGATATCACGTTTGAGGTTTATCCGTGCATCCAATTGGGATGTTGATGTTGTAATCTGGCAAACATCACGAGGTAGTTTTCTAAATAAAACAGTCTGTTAAGCAAATGTTAATTTTAGATATGATGGGAGATTAACGACACTAAAAAGATTTTTAAATATTCCTGTTTCTCGAAAATCCATGAAACTTCTACCTTTCATTTACATGGATATTTAAGTATATCCTGTAAATTTTAAGAGTAGCTGAAAATTAAAAGTTGGAAGCTAGGATTTGGAAAGCATTGGGCAGTTCAATTACACCCCATCATGGTAGAAAGTAAGCCTAAAAGGTAATTTTTTCCTACAGAAATCCTAATATTCAGTATAGTAGAATTCTAGTAGGGAAAAAGTCCTTTCAGGCCACGACTCCCACCATAAATAGGGTATACCTAGGAAGTCTGCTGAAAAAGTATGCCTACCACGCCAAGGGGATTAGGTCGAGGATTGACATGTTCAAGGAAGCTTTCAACAATACTAGTTTTAAAACTAATAAAATACTACATTTGGAGCATCGCAGGAACTTGGACTCTCAAGAAGATGGAAAATAAATACTTGGAGAGTTTTGAAATGTGGTGATGTAGAAGACTTGAGATCAGGTGGACAGACAGGGTGACAAATGAAGAAGCCCTAAGGAGTGGGTGAGAATAGAACCATTTTGGATGTGATTCTTCGGTACAAGGCAAACTGGATTGGACACATCCTTAGGAAAAACTGTCTTCTGCACGATGCTATAGAAGGAAAGGTTGAGGGAAAGAGGATCTTAAGAAAAAGGAGAATTCAAATATTTTATGACTTAAGGGAAAGAAGAAAATCCTGAGACCTGAAGGAGGAGTCAAGGGACAGGGCGCATTGCACTGACCAACGGAATGGGCCTGCCGTAAGACAGAAGGCAGCTGTAGATGACACAGCGTGATGTATGACTATATTAAAATTATTTTATTAACTTTAGTATAACTACTAAAAACTGTTCTTAGTACCAAAATCAGGGTCCAATGCTCTAGAATAGATATAGCTTGAGGGACAACTAAAAAAAAATAAGAAGAGATTTGATAGAGAAATGGCTATATCATTGCACCACCCCGTGGGGTTGAACTAGGGCCTTTATACAGTTTGCTAGGTACCTCGTAATCACGAACGCTTCCACGTCACAGTAAGTTGTTCTGTCTAACCACTTGTATAGTAGATTAGTATGTTTTATCATCAATAAATATAGGCTAACTTCTATAATTCACTTCCACGTGTTACTCAATCATCCGGAATTCAAACTACTCACCGCTTGGGGTTCATCCACATCCAGACTGAGTCTTGGTAGTATAGTAGTTAGTAGAACTATAGACCATTTTAGGTATTTACACTAGTTTATATTTATAATGGCTTTGTTTGGAATAATTTTTACTTTCTCGCTATCTTACAGGTAGAGAAAGTATTGTGATCGTAAAAAAAAATCGAACTCAAGATTTTGATGAATCTCAACGTTTCGTGACCCCCCGAATCCGAAAAAGTGGTTTTTGAGTTTCCGTCTGTCTGTCTATCTGTCTGTATATACCTCTGATCAGAGCCTAAACTATTTTACCGATCGGGGTAAAACTTGGTACCTAGGGTTTTCATAGGGTTGCCCCAAGGAGTTTTTGGAATCAACCTTAAAATTAAGGGCAGTTTACTGAAGGGCAAACAGAGAAAAAGTCGATTTTCTATAAACAGGCTCTAACGATTTTAATTAAATTTCATTTCTAAAACTTTATAAATATTCCAAACAAAATGGCTACTCTCAATATTTAGGCAAAATGACTTTAAGGGTTCCGGTCTGATGCGTAAATTCTTATTTTTTTTATCATATCTCCGTAACTCTTTGAGATATGAAATTACTTATCATTGCAAATATGTAGGACTATTTATAATACAAATATTTTATAAGAAGCATATTTTTATAAAACCAACAACTTTCAAGCTATACGCATATATATATACATACACATACACTTTTCGAACACTCAAGTTAAAGTATTGCGACCGGAAAAAAAATCTATCCCGAAATGTTGATGGATGTCGACCCCCTGAACCATAAAAAATTGTTTTTGCAATGCCGTCTGTCTGTGTGTCTGTTTAATCCTAAAATTAAGAGTAGATTAATAAAAAGAGAAAAGAAAAAAAATCGATTTTCTCAAAATCTGCTCTAATGATTTTGATTAAATTTTTTATCTAAGCGTTGATTAAGATTATAAATAAACTGGCTCTTTTCCTATGAAAATGACTTTTAGGGTACTTTACAGAAGCGGAAATTTCCGTATCTCCGCAAATATTTGAGATACTAAATAACTTATCAATGCAAAATTGTAGTACTATTAAAAATAAAACTTTTCTTTGAAATATAGTTTTATAAAACTAACAGTTTCTGATATATTTGCAAAAATGTCATAGAGTAATTAAATATAAGTAGGTCTCTCAAAAAGTTTATGTTATTTTTCCTTAAGCATCTTAGGAGAAATGTTTGTACAACAATGATCTATCTCCATTTTAGACTCATTGGTCAATATTTACATTTTATATTGGTCAAAATTTATAAATGAAGAATTTAATAGCAATGCGATGACCTGCAGATGTGCAACACCTAGTAAAATGTTGAAAATTTTAACTGGGAGTCAAAATTTTAATACGAAGTATTGACCTTTGTGGATCCAATATCGATCTTTTTTATTGCTCCAAACATACAAATGAGGACGTTAATTCTGTAAAAATATAATTATAAAATTTAAAACCGGCACTTTTTTATATAATTATAGTGATTGGGTTTGCTAGTATTTTGTTTCACATATATTACGTATTTTGAGTAAATATCTGCATTTTTAAACAATAGAGCGAGAAAGTCCGTGGGGAGTTCCGTATCATTTATTTCCCTTGCGACGCCAATTTATTCAAAATTTATGTGATTAGGGACATTGTGTGGCACATATTTCCTCCTTATAAGACGGTATTTCCCAGAATAACGAGATTTCTATGAATTTCCTACTCAACTTGACGCACAAAAATAACTGATTCACCCCATTCACCCCCTGTTCTATACTGTACTTGATAGACACAGGGTGGAGAGGTTATATAATGGAGTGGGACCAACAAGACGCACACAATGAGGGAATTACCAAACTATTGAGGAAACCAGCTTTATAATTTTACTCGTTATTTTATTATGAAAAATTGAACTCTAAATAAGTGTAATTTTAAACCGAGAGCCGAAATAATGAAGCATGCACCGGAACGGTAATATTATATAAATAAAAGAAGTAATGCTTATATGTAATACTTAAGAAGGAAAAGGCGCAACAGAAGAGATTGGGTGCACCCGATGTTGCAGAAAACAGCAGAGCTTGGAGCATTCTCTCACTTGTACCGTGAGATGGGGAGGGACGATGGACAGTTTTTTAAAACTTATTTCGCATGTTTTTATCATCGTTTGATGAACCTTTAGGAAAGTTGAATGACGCTTCGGTTGCTATTGCTTGCGATTCGTATTCCTCTATATTCTTGTCCCATAGCATAGGCCTATCGGAAACTAACGCGATTAGATGCTCTACATATATTCCGGGCTCCATCTAAAACTCTATAATATAATAAAATAATATAAACTATAAAAGTACAAAATACTTCCACCTCGCACCAAGTCTAAATTGAGTTTGAGCACGTCCGCTGCGTGTGAAAACCTCCAAGAGAACCAATGGTCTAGTCTAGTCGCGCGTCGCCAGGAGTGGACCCGCGCCAAATGACCAGCGGGTGCGCCCGTCTCTTGTGAAAGGGCTCTAACTGGTTATATTACTACTAAGCACCCAATTTGTATGGATGTGAAGTGTTTACCAGTTTACTTATGAATACATAAATGTGTGACTTTACTAGCTTGTAAGTGTTGGAAAAAAAAATACGAGTAGGTATTGCATGTGGTAGAAGCATTAGATTTACCGTTTGGCCACATAAAGTGGGTTTTATCAGGGACTCGCTTTAAAGACTCACTTTTTAGTACAAATGAATTAGCTTTTTTTTATGATTTCTCCTAGGGATATTGGAAATTTCCATCTCTAATACTATCTATCCAAAGTGACATAATGCATAGTTATAGAGAGAGATACGTCAACTCATGTGATCTACAGCTGCCACTTTTAATACCTTTAACATGACCCTAATAATGTAACATTTTATCAATATTGATCACAATAAAATATGTTTCTGTTTTTAAAAGCTGGATCTTAGTATTCTCGTTTTTTACATGCTATCTACATGCAGAGCACATTAAAACGAAAAGGGATTTTTTTCCCCTCAAGCGCCACGTCTATCTATCTGTTCGAGTTATACGCATATGTGCTATTCACGCTAATGTGTTAGAGATGAGGCAGGTTGAATTTAGAGGAAATGTACCCGCATTTATGTGAAGGGAGAAAGGAAAACAAATTAGGAAAAGAAAACTGAGTACACCCGACTGGGATTCATGCTCCAACATATCTGTCATCGAAAGTCTAGTATATTGAGAGAGTAATGCCTTAGACCATGTGACCACCGGATCAGTTAATTATTTTTTTTACAGACAATAGCGAGCATGAACCCAGTCCCGACATCCCAATATGGCTATCAACTATCATTCTCCTACAATATATCCGCGCATGCGCACCTGTTAGTTCACTATGTTTCACCTCACCATAGGAATGTATCGACAACAGTAGATATCGCTAGTGAATAAGAATAAAATTGTATCCGAATATTTCTTTACTTTGAGAAATTATTTTGATCGTGAACATTTTTGACCTTGAGATTAGGATCGATCATGACTTTTAAGGTGGGGTGTAAGGGGACCCAGGTGAAGACCAGTGTTTTTTTAAGTTTTTATAGCAAAACTTTTGTTGGCTAAAAGAAATAAAATATTACTCCAGTACAAACATAGAGTTTAATTTTCTTCACAATATGATATCAACAGTTGTTGAATATCTGTCATTAGCATAGCGGCATTGGATGAGAAACTTTTTAAATGAAGAGAAAAAGTTCCCATTAAATTCCAGAACACCTTTGACATATATTGAAGAAATTTTTATGTCATCACGTGAAGAAAATTTAATTCTATGTTTGTACTGGAGCAACACTTTATTTATTTTGGCAAAAGAAATGTTTCCATTAAAAATGCAAAAACACTGGCTTCCATCCCACCATCCTTAATGTGCCCTTCAACCCAAAATAATGGGTCTTACCGTTATATCTATCCCTTTTTCTATACTTGGGGCTGAAGCCAAAACGGTTTATTGGATCATATTTCAAATTAAATGTATCAATGCTAGATCTTGATTTTTGTTTTTGTCCTTAAATTAAAGATGGTTTACCAATGACTTTTTTTTCAATCTGAAATAAAAATGGCTTTAAAAATTGTTTTGAAGATTTTTACTTGATGAGTTTTTCATATAATTATTAATATGTTAGTTTTCTGAGGAAAACAGATAAAGGGTAATTTACTCGGTACAGATTTTCAAAAATTTGCAACAAACTATAATAGTGTGATGAGATTAGTGTCTGACAGCGGAACCAACGCACTTGTCATTTGTTTACTCTATGCAGCCAGTCACCCTGCCAGGGGGATTAGAGGGGCCAGGGGGGAGCGTCATTTAAAGAAAAGGGACATTTCTGGAAGAGTCTGGCTTCCACGGTCAGCCATAGGCAAGTTGGGGACAGTGAAGTGAGTGGACTTGCGTGTCCGGGAGTGGGGTAGTGCACCTGGGAGTGGGCCAGCTTGTCCAAAGTGTGGGCTAGCGTGTCCAGTGAGTGGGATAGCATATACAGTGTGTGGGCTAGCATGTCCAGTGTGTGGGCCAGCGTGTCCAGTGTGTGGGATAGCATATACAGTGTGTGGGCTAGCATGTCCAGTGTGTGGGTCAGCGTGTCCAGTGTGTGGGATAGCGTGTTCAGTGAGTGGGATAGCATGTCCAGTGTGTGGGCCAGCGTGTCCAGTGTGTGGGATAGCATGTCCAGTGTGTGGGTCAGCGTGTCCAGTGTGTGGGATAGCGTGTTAAGTGAGTGGGATAGCATATACAGTGTGTGAGCTAGCATGTCCAGTGTGTGGGATAGCGTGTTCAGTATGTGGGATAGCATATACAGTGTGTGAGCTAGCATGTCCAGTGTGTGGGTCTGCGTGTCCAGTGTGTGGGATAGCGTGTTCAGTGTGCGGGATAGCATAAACAGTGTGTGAGCTAGCATGTCCAGTGTGTGGGCCAGCGTGTCCAGTGTGTAGGATAGCATGTACAGTGTGTGAGCTAGCATGTCCAGTGTGTGGGATAGCGTGTTCAGTGTGTGGGATAGCATATACAGTGTGTGGGCTAGCATGTCCAGTGTGTGGGCCAGCCTGTCCAGTGTGTGGGATAGCGTGTCTAGTGTGTGGACCAGCGTGTCCAGTGTGTAGGATAGCGTGTTCAGTGAGTGGGATAGCATGTCCAGTGTGTGGGCCAGCGTGTCCAGTGTGATGGGCCAGCGTGTCTAGTGTGTGGGATAGCGTGTTAAGTGAGTGGGCTAGTGTGTCTAGTGTGTGGACCAGCGTGCCCGGGAGAGGATAAGCGAATTCAGCGTTCGTGTAGCGCGGGTCAGTGCAGTGTGTCATGCGCGGGGGCAGGGGGTGACTTATATGTATTATACGGATGACATTTGTTGTTATTGTTAGCTGAGTTAATAATGACAATTTTTGAGACAGCTTTAAATATTCGAATAGTTACTATGTGTTTTATAGTTATTAATTTGTTTATTTTATTACATTTTATTTGCTCTCATTCTCTTATTAGCTTACATACCGACTTAATTATTACTCTTATTATCTAAGTCAGTGACTTGTTTAGTTGTGGTTAGTTTAATTATATCAGTGTATGAGTTGTTTTATTTTTAATAATCAGAACCTTGAATATTCCGTGTGCATTTTCATTCTTGTTTAATCAGTAACGTACCCTAATATTCTTAAAAAATAACTCGCGGCTCACACGGTGACGTGTGAATGGCCCGCGATCTTCCAGGTCAGATTAAGAGTAAGTGTACTATAACTCCCGTGTAGGAAGAGTGGGAAACAATATAGGAAAAGCCCACATAATCAATATACCCAACCACGATTCGAACCCTGATTTCCCCATCATAGGTCATTTAGCTTATTGCAAGAGTGACGCCTTAGACAATGCAGCCACTGAAGTGTGTAGTAGGAACTACTAATAAGATTATCAGAGTGTGGACTTAACAAATATTACATTAATAAGACAAATACAATATAAGCTTTAACCAAATGATTGTTTCATTCGATACCAAGTAAGTGCTCATAGGAGTAAAACAATCGAAACTGAAGTATCGAGTGTATTGGTATCGAATGGAAAATACCCAGCTGTACCATAGCTAAGCGCACAGAACCAAGCAGTTTTCACAAGTGAATGTTTGAGAGTCTCAAATAGTTGTTAATAAGAAAAAAAATACTTGAGAGTTATGTCTCTCCGTGCGACCGTACTATTTGCGCCTCTGGTGGTTCAGTCAGACACATTCTCTTCTGGCCACGCATACGCTGGCAAGAAAGTAATTTGCAACACAATTAGTTAGGAGTTGATTAGTGACTCGACCTCCATTAGCTGTTCTGTCACTACCTTCTCTCTCAGCCCTTGGGTGATCTTACCGGAAAGTTCTTCGCTTGCATCATTCTTGCATCATTCCACGTGACGTCTAGGACCACCTGAGCCGATGATATTGTGGGTGTTCCTTTCAGAAAACGTTCGCCGAATGTGATTTGGTTTAGAGAGCCTGACTATTAACTGAAACACCATAGTCTGATTTTGAGTTTTTACCCACCTGGACTGTTATGGTTCTGTATTATACTAGTAAGTTTTTATTATTTTATATCATCATAAATAATCTTTGTTGAGAAACAAAAAAAAAGAAGGATTATAAAAACAAGATAGAACGAAAAAAACCATGACATACTTTTGAATTATTTTCTTGTGAAAATCTGCGTACAGCCCGAACGGGTAGTAAGACGCGGTGCTAATAATAATAATAATAATAATAATAATAATAATAATAATAATAAATAATAATAATAATAATAATAATAATAATCTTGTGAAAATTAAAAGAAACAAGTCTTTTTACATCTTTGATCAATCCTCCATTTTTTTGTTCCTCTAATCGCTTGGGCGTTTCTTTACTACACTCGTGGACTAGAGATAAAGAAGGTAGAGTGTATAGAAATGTACCCAAATTTGCTTGGGTAAAGAGTAAGACACTATTTAGGAAAATATCCTCAGTACACCCAGATGGGTTTCTAACCTCAACCCACCCATCATCAGCAAAACAGAGTATCTGAGCTTGACGTTTAGACCACGTGTCCATTGATACACATCCTTGGTGGCAGATGGCAGCTACACTGTGTTCATTCTCCCCTCTAGCTACACTGTTACACATCCTTGGTGGCAGGTGGCAGCTGCACTGTGTTCATTCTCCCCTCTAGCTACACTGTTACACATCCTTGGTGGCAGCTGCACTGTGTTCATTCTCCCCTCTAGCATACACTGTGTTCATTCTCCCCTCTAGCTACACTGTGTTCATTCTCCCCTCTAGCTACATGTTTGGGTGTAGCACATTATTGGGATTGGGGTTGAATCAGCTCTAGCCCTGAGGTGGTGATGATTGAAAAGAGGGCTGAGTTGAGTTTTTGTCCCACTCTTGCGATCACATGGAAGGGTTGGTTGTGGTGAGGTGTTAACATTCCCTATTCAATGAGTCAGTCCAGGCCAACTACCCCCTATTTACATTGTCAGATAGGGGTGGATATGTTTCAGTTTACTTTTTGGTTATTGAAAAAATAAAACACGTGACTGCTTTCAAGAACATTGTCTCCTAGCTAGTAGGCGTTGATTTAGTTTTTAATGAATAACGTTGGCAGAAAAGTATTTAATATATAGGTTACAAAGTAAACCTAAATTTTATTTCATGATAGACCCTGGATGATCAGGGCCAGATTTAGGGCTAGCCCCAAGAGTCACGGACGTAAAGAGTTGTGATCTGGGAGCGCCAGTTTTATTTTAGATGATAGAATATGTAAGACCCTGGATGATCAGGGCCAGATCCAGGGCTAGCCCAAGAGTCACGGACGTAAAGAGTTGTGATCTGGGAGTGCCAGTTTTATTTTAGATGATAGAATATGTAAGACTCGCCTTATGCAACCAACAAATTTGGGGTTAAAAAGTGGAAGAGAAATTTATCCGCTTGAGAATGTCATTTTCTTTTCCTGTAGTAAATTAACAGTATTATGTAGCTATACCGGTAAACACGTGTTCAAAGGCGTCAGTCTCGTTGAGTCTGGTTTCATGGTGAGGGGGACTTATCCCAATCGGGTGTAGATTATAGTGTCAATCCCAAGATAAAGTATTGTAATTGTGAACATTTTTGCCCTCGAAATTATAATAAATCTTTTCGTGTGTGTGTTCAAACCTAAAAAAGATGAGTTTTACAATTATTATTTATGTAATTCTGTCCGTCCGTATATTTGTCTGTCTGTCCCTGGCCGCACTCATTTTTTAAACTGATTTGTCGTATTGATTTTTAAAAGTTTTGTTTTGTACATAGACGAAATTTCAAAGTCATCATTGGTAAAATGTGAATTTTATCCAACTATGCTTTATATCTACATGTTGACCTTTCCCTGTTAGGCAAATTGTGAAATCTTATGTCTTTATTTTCATCAGCACTATTTGAACACATAAAAAACACAACATTGGGGCAGCATGATATTAAACAATCCCCAGTGACACGACACACAAATGGCTCGGAGCATAACTTTGCTGCAGATGAACGGACAGCGTGACGTCACAACTGCCTGCTCGCTTGTACAGTGGCGAGGATATCATATCTCGAGAACCAGGCGTCGCATTGCGCTCCGGTTTTAAGGGTTGCAATTTGCTTTCTACGATCTCTTCACCCACCACAATGTGTTTTATGACCTCACAGGTCCTTTAAATAAAATATATTATCGCAACTATTGTATAACTCACCAATTATTATATTTTGCATTTTACGATTGTTTCCTGAAATGAAATCGTGGTTGACTGATTCGCATCTGATACATTCGTTTCCAGTAGACGATGTGATCCATTTTCAATTTAGGTGGGGGAGGGGGGAGGTACTGTAGGACAGCGTTTTTTCAAACTGGGCTCCGCCATACTTATCTCAAGCTTCGTGAGACAATTTTAGTATATTCCTTATTTGTTTTTCACACTATAAAATAGCATCAGTAATTAAGATTGCTAATTTTTTCGATATGAATAAAATACATCGGTCAGTGTTAACAAATTTGATTACAAACGAGAAAGAACAACTTATTGAAATTTCAACAAATTACTCTTTATAAACCAAATTACAGCGGGAAGAAATGGAAAAATTTGGTATTGAAATATACGTAGAATATCTTGAATTAAATAATCAAACATTGAAATTTTGTAATCGTTTCACAACATATATTTTTAACCAAGCGTTTTTCATTGTACACTGCTACAAAGACTGCATTTAGAAACAAGTTAAATACAGAAGAGGATCTGCACTTAAAGGTGACAACCATAACTCTCAATATTAAAGCAAGCTCGCCGAAGCCACTAGTAAATAAATACATACTTATTTAAATTATGGCAGTCTCAAGAGGAATATATGTTATTACAACAGAGCGTACATTCAGTTCCTATACAAGTAAATATAGTAGCATTCTTATTTACGTTTGTACAAGAGTATACAAAAGTAAAATACTTAAAAATAAATAAGTAGGATTAATTTCACAGTTTCTATCTATACAGCACTTCGAAGCTAAAAGTGTATGGCTTTGAATGTTTGATTATGCAGCTAATACTAAACAGATGACTGGCAGGGTTAGGTGTGGTGCTAGTGTGTGTGTGTGTGTTTGCTTAACTCTCCAGTTCTGCTCGTTTTAATGTCCTTTCAGACTGTCCGCTAATTACATTAACTCATTTAAAAATACTGGAAAGGTAACTTATAAAGAAACTCAAGACCATTATTCTAGGTAAAGTTTAATAAACTATTAATAAAGGAAAAACACGTAGTGTCACCTGACGGGGATTTGAAAGGACAATCTCCTCGGTCAACAGCAATCAAGTGCAATGCGAGTCCAACGTCTTGGCCCACTCGAACATCATCATAGATTACAAACTCTTTATGTGCACTTTGTCCAACTACCCCTCTGGGCCATTCGCATATTACACTAATGCTGTAAGTGGAGGATTTATAAATTAAGGAGAATGTTCCCACATTTGCGTGGGGAGAGAGTGGAAACCTATTTAGAAAAGAACACACCTCAGTATAGTTTATTTGTCAGCCACCAACTAGACTTGACGAGACTGGTGCCTTCATTCAAGTGCCCACCAGTAGACTATGGTTTGGTTACAAACAATTTTCTTTCCAAATCAAGGGCATATTGAATAATTTATAGTACCTAATACTCTGTTGTTGGATAGCGTTGCAGTGCTGAGTTTGCTTGATTGCGAGAGCATCTGTCTACTGAACTAAGGATCCCAGGCTTGATTCAGGGCATGTCTTCTACCAAGTATTTGGCGTTTAAACACTTAAACGTAAAATGGTAGGTAACATATATTACAAGTACAAGAAATAAATTGAGTAACAAAAATAGATTTACTATAACAAACAAATATTAGAATATAGGATTACATCATATAAACAATATTTTATGTTGTATGGATGACGAAAATGTTCGATCGGACCACCTGGTGGCGATACAGAGTAGAAAGGAGAACATCATGTCGCGATACGTTCTTGCGAACCGCTTGATGATATTGGTAATTAAATATTGTTTATATTAACACATTTTATAACTTTTATTTCACATATTAAGATGCTACATTCAAGAAATTGCCACAATAGCACCCACGTTTCTTCATCGTGTCTTTCTCTTAGAACACCTCGTTAACCAGTGCAGCAAATTATTAATACCCCCCACCAGCTTCATGGCTATAACATTAAGTTTGATACCGAGAGCTGCTGAACTCATGCGAGCACAATAAAAACTACTTTTTAAAAAGAAATCAAAAGAAATACAGTTTGCAAATGAAATATGTTGCTCTCTTTCTCGCACTCACACTGCGAGTTTTTTTTCTTTAATAATTACTAGGGCTAGAAGCGAGCAAACTGAATGTTCCTATCCCGTAGTCTTTGCACGTGTACGGAAGTTTAGCAACAACAGTACAGTGCGACTAATAAATATGACACAAACTGAATTTAATTACTCCAAAAAGCTATGCAACAAAGTAGGATCATTACAGTACTCGCGTTCTTTCTGGGTTATTTTTTGAAGAAAAATGAGTCAGGAAGTAATTTGGTCAGCTAGTTTTTACATTGAACCCTTTGCACATCTTATAACACAACTATAACTTATATATTAAAAAAACTAGAAAACCTATGCATTGGTTACATAGAGTAGCGGCAGGCTAAGGTGCGTAGTGTTCATCAATCATTTGACATAATTTAAAATGTTTATCATTTACTTCAAAATTTCTCACTTAACAGTCTTAAGAATGTTCATCTTGCTTTGCCATTTACTTTTCTGATTTTAATGTTCTATGGCAGAAATGTTTTAGTCTCACTTTAATTGATATAACACACTAGACTAGTAATATAAAACAGAATTATTATTTAGAGTTTAGCTAGCCTTCTTATATGCACACTATTCTCACATGGTAATATAATATAATAAACTACACATTGCACTGCACATAATCAGGATGAAACCATTGACAAAACACAAAATATAAGATTTATGACATTTCAGACTAAATTGGTACAGTAGGTCTTTTGAATAACATTCAAAATATACACTATACATATTTGGGTAGAATTGTACCCTAAGTTAAATTCACATTGCAAGAAGATCTTAAAAGATTTTTCTTACACACACTAAGTTTAAAGCAAAATTTACTAAGCTCAAAGTAAAATCCTAATAAAAGTTTTATCATTATGAGGAGACAAAACCTATTCCTACTCCAGCCATAATTCCCTACTTTCCCTCTATCTTTGTCACTTCCTCAAAATAAGGTTTAATTTCATCCAAATGTTTAGGCTGATACACCTCTGCCATTACAGTTCTCGCTCGACCTCTTCCAGCATCTTGCCTCTCTCCCTGATTAGTATTTTGGGTTCCCATGTCTCTTTGTTCTCTGTACCTTGGTGGGTGATAATACTGATTATACCCCTTCGGTCCCTGATTGGGATCATATTGCTTATACTGTCCCTGGTTGAATCGTGAACCACTATCTTGTTACCCCTGCTCCTATTTCCTTGCACTCTCTCCCAGTGTTGTGATGGAGGTGGTGTTCTGCTTTCTCTCTGAAATTGATAATTTGTTCTACCTTGTCCCTGTGGATGGGATTGACCCTTAAATTTCTGGAAACTTGACCAATTTGGTTTACTTTCTCTCCCTGCACTTCTTTCTGAATTTGAAGGTAAGTAGCCATTTTGTGTTGAATCATGTTCCTGCACATCCCCTAAATATTTCCACTCTCTAGTTTTTTGACATCTATCATCAAATGCATTTAACACCCGCTCCATGTCTTGAAGGTCCTGTAAATTCGTGCCAATAAGAGCATCTTGTACACTTTGAGGAAAATGATATATTAAATGCCCCATGAGCCTATCTTCCTCTATTTGGTATTTCAAGTACTTTGCTTGTACCTTATATTTGTGAAGATATTCACACACAGTTCCTGCTCTAACACTGTATTTATCATTGAAAATCTGCTGCAAAAAGCTATCTTGTTTTACCTGTGACCAAAATTTTCCCAACAAAGCACTCTTTGCTTGCACAAATGTATCCCATTCTCCTTCTACAGAATTCACCCAGGACCTAGCTTCCTCTCTTAATCCTGATAACAAAATCGCAATCTTATTCGCTTCACTAAATCGTTCCCCTTCCAAAGTACGCTCCACTTTTCGAATATATTGGATTGCCAAAATATTTCCTTTCTGCCCCTTGAATTTGGGAATTGAAGATAACATCTCCTCATTCATTCCTCTAAACAAGACACTATTATGACAAACATGACTATCAACTTTCTCTTTATTTTTGACTTCGTTAAATTTGCATTCTAAGTCCTCCACTTTGTTTTGTAATTTCTCAAGATTTTTCATATAGCTATCTTTTAACTTTTTGACCTTTTCCTCTATGCTTTCGCCTTTTTGGGTCAGTACATCTTCTACTTGCGACGTAATATAATCCCTGTTCACATCCAGTTGACCCTCCAGTTCTAACCTAACCTTACTGACTTCTCTTTCCAAGTTAGACTGAACTATTTTGACATTATTTTTTATTTGAACAATTTTGAACTCAATACCTTCTACCTTATTTTCTGTGCTTTTGACTGTCTCTATAAATTTCTTTTCTAGCCCTTCTATTTTTTCATTCACTTTGTCAACTCCCCCAATTAAATCAAAATGAATTTTTCTTAAATTATCTTGTTTTTGTTCCAACTCGTTTTGATTTTGTTTTACAGTGATCAAACTCTTATCTAGATCCATTACCTTAACATTAAGTGCCTGGTGCGATATTTCCAGGTTATCTAGTTTACACTCTAATTTTATTCCTAATTCTTTAATATTGTTTTTTATTTCTTTATTATTGTTTTCTATTTGTTTATTATTGTTTTCTATTTGAGCTCTCAATTTTTTATTATTATTTTCTATTTGGGTTCCCAATTTTTTATTATTATCTTCCATCTGACTCATTATAGTCATGATAAGTTGTTCAATTTTTTTGTTCCCTTCCCCTATTAAATTATTTTCTACCTGAGCTGGTTCAGAATCTCTTTTACTATCCTCTATGTCTACAGTAGTTTTTTTTAATATCGAAATTTCATCACCCCCATCCTTTAATTTTGAATGTCCCTTTGAGCTATTTTCATCTAATATCTGATTCTCACTATTATTTCCTGACTCCCCTTCTTCTACCTGTTCTATTACAGAAATGCACCCTTCATGTAAGTTTCTACTGTTTGCATTTCCCACCTTTAGTTTGTTTAATCTACTCTCATACATTTCATTTTCCCAATCCTCGTCACTCTCCTCTAATCCTTCTTGGTTATATGGTCTGTTCATGATGTCTTTATCTTCCGAACAAAATGGAAACTGACCTATCCCACTACTACACTCTTCCCCAATTAAATCCTCTTCTGATTCTAACATCATCAACTAAAAGAGTTGTTGAATTTCTTAAATATATTAATTTCTAAGTTTAAACACCTTTTAAGTTCTACTTACTCCATTAAATGTTATAAAGAATTCCCTTACTACAATGAACCCGTCAATCAATTAATTAAAATAATTAAATGTAACAAACAAAATATATATAACTACTGCTCTTCTGTTGATCTGTCCCTCGGTGATTGTCCAGCATCCGTTGATTAAATACTTCGCTGCTATCCACCATGATATTAATTAATTAAAATACTGAAATGTGACACAAACATTTTATTCATCCCCTCCTATTCTGTTGATCTGTTCCACGGCGATGGTCCAGCATCCGCTGCTCTGTTGCCTCACTGCTGTTATCAATAACATTAATTGATTAAATAATGAAATAATACCATGTAGCAAAACATATCTACGCTATTCAGTCGACCTGTCCCTCGGTGATTCGCCAACATCCGTTGATGAAATACTTCGCTGCTATCCTGCATTGTTGATGAAGTACCTACAGGAACGCCTTTGTGTGTCACAGCTGCTCCATTGCTGCATCTGCCCCGCTGCTGCATCTGCCCTTGAATTGGTTGGTAGCACCTATTAATTCCCCGTGTTCTCCGCGAGTATTTTATCAAGCCGTCGGTGAGCACCTTTTAAATTCCCGAGTTTACCGTGAGTGTTTTTTATCAAGCCGTCGGTGAGCACCTCTTAAAATACCGAGTTTACCGTGAGTATTTTATCAAGCCGTCGGTGAGCACCTCTTAAATTCCCGAGTTTACCGTGAGTGTTTTTTATCGTGCCCCGCGATTGGGAAAGCCATTTGTCGCGATTCTCTTCTTCCACGCGAACCTCCTGATGATGTTGTTAATTAAAATAATTATATATTAATACATATTTTACAAGTTTTATTTTCACACATTAAGCTGCTACATTCAAGAAATTGCCCTAAAACACTCGCGTTTCTTCATCGTGTCTTTCTCTTAGAACACCTTGTTAACCAGTGCAGCAAATTATTAATACCCCCCACCAGTTTTCTGGATATAACATTAATGTTGATACCGAGAGCTGCTGAACTCTTACGAGCACAATAAAAACTACTTTTTAAAAATAAATAAAAATAAATACAGTTTGCAAATGAGATATGTTGCTCTCTTTCTCACACTCACACTGCGAGGTTTTTTCTTTAATAATTATTAGGGCTAGAAGCAAGCAAACTGAATGTTCCTAACCCGTAGTCCTTGCACGTGTACGGAAGTTTAGCAATAACAGTACAGTGCGACTAATAAATATATGACACAAACTGAATTTAATTACTCCAAAAAGCTATGCAACAAAGTAGGATCATTACAATCAGAATAGAACAAGTATTTAGGTTTAATAACTCCGGAAATAGAGGTACTGAATGTTGCTAAGGAGAACAAGGGTCTAAGTCAACACAGCCACGGTAAATGGGCAGTTACGTTGAGAGAATACATTCTAAACAATATTGCAGGACTGTCACTGGACTAGAACTAGAAGGCCTGGTCATGAAAACTAGTGAACCAATTTCTATAAAAACACACTTATATATCCTTTATTTTTAGAGTTACTATGGCAAAAGTCTGTTTAGCTAGCTAGCTTGTATTAAACCTCAAGGAGGGTCACATATACCCACGGAGAAATATCCTTTAAGATAATCTTTTATATTTCATATATAAACTGCAAATGGCTAACAATCAAGCATCAACAGCAAATTGTACTATGGCCGGTCCTTTCCTAAGGAAGTACTCCCAGAGCAATCAATAGTAGATATGACTACCCACACCCTGGGGTATAAAGAACACACAGTAGATACAATCTTTAATTACATAGAAAAATAAAGCGCCCAACGGGACTAAGGAAACTACTATCTATGCGGGCCACTACTTTACACTAGTATTTCTCACAAGTTGCTCACCGCAAATAGTAACACAAATTGGTGCCAACTAGATAACATACAGTTTCTGACATAACTAGGTCCTAGAAAAAAGTGCTAACTGACCTGCTTGTAGCCATACGGAAATAACAAACATGAACCTGTCGTTTAGGGCGTCATGAAATATTACTATGTTTTAAGGTAAAGAAGTGTGAATTCACAGAATAGAGAAACTTGAACACCTGGTCCTACACATATATATAGCATAGAGCCCTCGTATTTAAACTACGTCTGATGGACATAGGAAAAAAGAGACAGCCAGAGAATTTGACTGTGTCTGAAGGACTTAGAAAACATAGTTAGTCACTCTGACTAAAAACAACTTGTCTAAAGGACTTAGAAACATAATTAGTCATCCTGACTAAAAACAACATGTCTGAAGGACTTAGAAAACATAATTATAACTATTGTCAGAAAGACACTTCAAACTAATCTTTCCATCACTGAACATGTCTGAAGGACATATCCATCAAAAGTATAATTACTGACAATACTTAATGAATTATAGTAGACTTCTGCTGCGGCTTGGCGGAGAAACAGACGCCAGACACATCATGGCCGTCAGTACTTGATGGCGCTGGAGTAGAAGTTCTTTCTTCGACGATTAGTTACAATAAAATACTATATTATGGGTCTCGAGCGCACCCATTATATACCCTGGATCTAGCTCGGAAAAGATTCCAGATGATAGGATCTAAGGATGGTAAGGAGAGGTAGAGGGGAAAGAGTTTCATGGAGATTCCGCATGGACAGTGGCGCTCTTTCGAAGGACTAACGCGTTGAGGAAGATCGTCTTCCTTTTCAACCACGTGCGTCGGAAGATGAACACCGAACAATGTCAGCGCTGTCGAACGGGCCAGCCACGGCGTGGCGATCGTATCCGCTAACATCCAGTCCATGTGATTTGAAATCTGCTTTATTATAAAGGAGTATATTGATTTTTAATTCTCTTCCTTTAATCCCTTTGCTTAATATTTCCATTTACACGATTGTAGATGTCTTATATATAGAAGACATGCTACAGTCTGAAAAATATATCTTTGGTAAAATGTGGGTTTGCTCTTTCGTATTGATTATATTTGCTCTATGGCGCTAGGAACTCTAACGTTCACTGCTGCAATTATAAAAGTACTCCACCTATCACTATTTTGTGCTTGTTCTATTCAATTCATCTCATTACATCCTATCCCTATCTTGAGATAGTTCTATCCAATCCCCCTCAGTACCCTCTATTTCTATCAGGTCCATTCTAATTATATCCTCCAATCTGCGTATAGGTATTCCCGATGGTGTCTTCCCATTGGTGCTACCAGTCAGTACCTTGAACATGGTTCTAGAATCTCCCATTCACGCTCCATGTCCTGGCCACCGTTATCTAAAGCACCTTGTTTGCGAACTATACATTTATTTTAATCATGTAAGAGACAATGTTTCCCAGCCATACAGACCAACAGGGTATTTATTATGTTTGCTATAAAGTTAAGTTAGTTTGCAAGTCACGTGGTTAGTAGAATGAGTTAATAAAATACACTCATTTTAAATTGGTTGAAAAATGACACCTGGGCACGGGTATCAAACTCGGGGCCTTTGGCTTAGCGCACCAATGTTCCACCTCAGAGCTATTCAGGATTCGTCCCATTCTCAAGGTCATTCACTTAAGGCACGAGTCTAATTATGTTCACCTACATACGGACATATCCGTACTAACTTCAATTTACCCTTCATGTATATGTATATATATAATACTATAAAGTATACTATAAAGCCCCATGGCTGACTCACTCTATATCTGACATTACTGTTTACCCACTTCCAGATGAGCTAGAAACTTGAAATTTGGCAAACTTCTAGCTTCTAGCCTGTAACCGACTGGACGATGCCAAAAAGTTAAAAAATATATATAAAAAATTCACCCCCCCCCCCCAATTCAAAATGGTGGAGCAACTTTAAATTGCAAAAATGTTTGCCTAATTTTTTTAGGACCCCACTTACTCTGCTCATTCCAAGAAACGTCCTTTGTTTTTCAATACCATCTGAATGTATGAGAAAAGAAGTACAGTATTTGATGTTGACAGAGCTAATTTTACAGTCGGAAGTTTTACAAGGTGTATCTTAAAGGTGAATATTAAAACATTCAATAACTAATATTTGGGTGATGACATATGCAATTAAAACTGTACTAAGAGTAAAACACTTGAACATTAGGCTTTTATATGTATTTGTTGACCCCCTGTGAGGGGGCATTGACAGACCTCCTCCTTTTGTTATTTATTACTGAAGAAGGAAATGACTCCAAGTGGTTTGTTATACAGTGAGCTATAACAGTCAATGATAATGTTTTGTTATACAGTGAGCTATAACAGTCAGTGATAATGTTTTGTTATACAGTGAGCTATAACAGTCAGTGATAATGTTTTGTTATACAGTGAGCTATAACAGTCAGTGATAATGTTTAAATGAAGTATGATATAATACATGTTATACAACTTAACATATGATGATTTGAAATTGGCTTGGCAAAACAAAGTATTTATTTAGTGTGATGTGAAAAGTTATAATATTGAAAGAGAAACAATGTTAAGTGTGTTGAGACTTACTAAGAATAGAGCACTAGGCTAAATCCTTACCTTAGTGATATTGTAGTAAACAAAGGAAAAATGGTGTCAAATAGCCATTATAAAAAAATTAATCAAGGAAAAGGCCACAACATTTTCTAAGTGACCAATATGTACCTCTCTCTAAACATGCTGTCATAGTCTAGTTCAGCGGTTCCCAAACCCCTTTCACAAATATGGTAAATATCCATAGCCATGCATTTAATTTTATACCTAATTTTTATTAAATTCAATTATTAATTGTTATCAATGTGTTTTATACCTTTAAATCAACCTACTATAGCTCCGGTAGGTACTTTGGGATACCCCACCAAATATAAATGAATAATATTGAAACTATTTGAGTACAAATTCAAATAATTATACATTCATTTAAAAAATTAAAACTGAAATTAAATAAGCAAGGTACTGTAGTAACATTTTCTTATTTTTACTGTCACAATATTATCACATTTCGCTTGATTTTTAAAGTGGTATTGGAAATCTCTGCGTTAACATAACTGAAATACCCTCCTTTAATCACAAAATGCCATGACGATTTAAGTTTCTAAATTTTTAACAAGTTCTAACAGTTACTCACCTGTTCATGTGACTTAGTGAGAAGGATGCTCTTGCTTTGGATGGCACAGAACCTTAAAGTCAGGAACCACGGTTGATAAATAAAGTCTCAAGTCACTTTCAGCATTGAGCCTGTTTCTGTATTTATTTTTTTAAGTCATCCTTTAAACTCAACCAGAAAAAAATTAATGACAAAGATGTAAAGCTTTTCTTTGATTCAAAATCAATGGAAATTTCAAGGAGCTTCTCTTTTTCACTCACGCTTAATGTGGGGGATTCCAAAACTGCTCTCTCTTCCAGAGGATTGCGAATCCAATTGTTTCTATTGGACATAGCTGGGAAATATTCTCTGAAGGTTTTTCCAAGTCCCTTCAAGTGTTTTATAACCCTGTTCTTAACATTTTCATCCAAAGAAAGCTGATTTTCTACCATAAAGTCCGTTTGGTTGTTAATTAACATGTTCCCCTAAGGTTAATTTTTTTTATGAACGATTCAATACAGTCTTGCACAGTAAAAACATTAATATTCGACCCCTGAAGAGATAGGATTAAATCGTTCATTTTTGAGAAAATTTCTGCCGAATAGACCAAAGCCAGGAGCCACATTCTTTCTTGTGCATGCACTTTTCTTTGTGAAAGGGATGGTTCGTAAGAAAAATGAAAACTTTGTGTTTAAGTTCAAACAATCTTGTACGAGTTCTACCTCGAGCTAACCACCTGAATTCAGTGTTAGAAAATAAAAAGTTGTAAATGTTTCACATTTCCTCACAAATTGCTGCAAAAATCCACCATTGTAGAAATATTTTGGTGAACCCCTTTGAAAATTTTGAGAACCACAGTTTGGGAACCACTAGTCTNCGGAGCAGTATCTCGAGTCACGGACGGTTAGTTGGATACATGATGTTTAGCTGAGTGCGCGTGTTTTCGGAGCCGTGAAGTGGGCCAGTCCAAAGGGACCAGGCTAGGTGAGTCCATACCGTCTTCTTTAGATTCATGTCTGTGACAACGTCACAGTTTTAAAATTCTTCATCAAAATTCTTCAAAAATTCAACTGGTGGGATTGATATAGGTTTTCCCCCAAATACCAAATTATAAAAATAGTTCACTATTTTGTACGTTTGACCATGCAAGAGCATATTATGCCAATGGAAATGTACCGTATAGCTTTAATAATAAATTGTATGACACATTCACACAAACTTTCTCAAATCGTGTATTATGGCTTCGAAGATAATTTTCAAAAATAGGTTTTGAGTAAACTACCCTTAGGAATGTTTTCCTCATATAAACAAACATAATCTTGTAAATCACAATAATCACTCTTTATGTATACATTTTAAATCAAATTGTTCAGCTATATATAACTGGATTCAAATTTTCAAAAATAAGTTTTATGTAAGCTACCCTAAAATTACTTGCTATTTGTAAAAATAAAAACGTATTCTTATTTATCATAAGAAACTATTACAAGATTTCCATTTTGAATTCAATCAGCAATGTTAATTTCCAAAAAATTCAAATTTTCTATAATTTGTCATAAGTAAACTACCCTTAAATTAATTTATTTTAGATAAATAAAGATACACTAGTAATGAGGGAACTTAACGCAAAAGTAGGAAACAATAAAGGAGGGAAGGAAGGACGGAGAGAGAGAAACGAGGAGGGTAGAAGGCTGTTGGAGTTATGTGCAAGAAATAAAACAAACAGCTGGTATAAGATGGTGAAGAACTCCTCTTCCACCTACGACGATGTAGTGCCCCTTAGTTGGGCGACAATTATAGAACTCGCAAATACGACTTATAGTTGTGATATTTGTCCCTGACTAGTTCAGCTTCTCGTATCGACGAGATTAACATATAAGAAAATTACCACTTATACAATAAATTTACCTTGATAACTTTTATATTGATTTATCGTTGGAACATATTCTATTATATGTTATTACTATAGTCATTAACGATTTCAGCCTATACAACCGACCCTTTCCTGCGCTGTTCACCGTACATACTATATCATTATTAGAAGCAACACACGTCTTGTCGCCTCGATGGTCACTGCACGTCTGCTATCGGGTATTAGTGAGAATTCGTTTCTTCCTCGCGTCACTTTTCAAATTCTGATGACAATCGTAGATTGCACCTGTGTGGCCTGACATTCTCGACCTATCACATGAGTGTAGTTTAAATCCTAGCTTTCTGGTTGGCTGGACAATGCAACCGCTCTGTACTGAGGAAAAGGTGTATTTATCTTTGAACGAAAACTCTGTGCTGTATCAGCTCTTCCTTTTGTTTCATCGCCCAACACATCCGCTAAGCACATTTAATATAAAATAAATGTATTGACTGCCTGAAGGGCTTAAATATTCTAAGATGAAAATGAATAATTAAATTAATATTATAAAATAAAGAGAATTCCCGAATTTAAAATATAAAATGTAAATAAAATATTCAAAACTGCAGTCTCATCCTTCCTTTTCGAAATAACTTAGTTTGGGAAATTACAAAGGCAAGAGAAAGCCACAAGATCACTAGATACAGCTGGGATGGGGAGGAAAGGTCGGTGATAGACTACTTTCTCATGGATGAAGAAATGAAAAGGCAAACCATAAACATCAAGGTAATACCAAGTGTGTCCTTAGATAGGGACCAAAGGTTGTTGGTGGCAGACATAAAGGGATGGGAATGTACTAGAAATGTAGTAAGACAAAGAAGAATAAGGGTGTGGACGCTAAGAAATGAAGAGGAGAGAGAGCTTTACCTAAGAAAGGCAAGAAGCTTAATACCCAAGGATGAGATGCAAAGTGTAGAGATGGAATGGAAAAGGTTTAAGAACAGTTTGCTGGAAGTTGCAGAGGAGGTATATAAGAGGACAAGTAACAAGAGGGACTGGAAGGAGATACGACAGGGTGAAGAAAGTAGTAGAGGAGAAGAACAAAGCACTCATAAAGAGTTTTAAGAATAGGAATGAGGAAATAGAGGAAGAATATAGAGAAAAGAAGAAAAGAGCGAAGGGATTTGTACGGGAAGCTAGGAAGGATTGGATGCAAAAATGGCCAGAAATTTTGGAACAGGACATGGAAGGAGGTAAGAAAGTAAGAAAGAAAAGGAGCAAGAAAAGACAATAAGTTAGAATGATGGATGAAGAAGGAAGAGCATTGAAGACAGGAGAGGAAGAAAAGGAACCATGGATGATGTATTTTGAGATGTTCAACCCGGAAGAGGAAAGGGATGAGAGTGAAACAGAGGAACAGGAAGAAATAATATAATAGGAAGGAGGTCCCACATGGAAAGAGGTGGAGGATGAAACACTGACTGTGGAAATAATAAGATCTGCTGGTGAAGTAGGTATACAATGGTTATCTCCCTTTGAATAATCTGAAATTTAGAAACGTTGGGCACATTCATGCTTTTATATAAATATATCAGTTGGGTTTAATTATAGGAAACATTATCTAAAGAAATCGCTTCACATTTAAATATATAGCTAATCATTAGATTAAATTATAGTGATATTGTAAACAAGGTTTAAATAAATAGAGCAAATAATACATTAATTGAAACGTTTTAGGAAACCTCTTAAGGCAATGTTTATTAAAATGTGACACCTCACGAATAATACTAAACTATCTATCTTCTATATCAATAAATTGAAGAGTTTGTTTGTCTGTCATTAGCGTTGCGTGATATCTACCGCACACAGCGGCCTGAAATTTAAAAATTAATAGGCCCTGTGCATGGAAGTGTGCTCATAGAAGCCAGAATTTTAAAATTCAACATTAAATTTAAAACATTTTTCATGGCAATGCCGAGCACTTCAACTAGTTTAAAATAAGTAGCCTACTTAATTCACAAGAAATCCAATAAATGATGTTTGTGTAATAATAAGGAATCGATAGTTAGTTTGTAATAAATTAAAAAAAGGAAATGTATTTTATAATTTTGTTTTAATCATGGAGTCGAAGCTAAATCTTTGGACGGCATTGAATACCGCATGACAAGAACATTTCTCGTCTGTCACAGTGTTAAGTGTACTAAATTCCAATACTCGATCTGGGCTGTGGTCTTCCCTCTGGCTTTCCAAGGTACACACGTTTTTTAATTCCCCTCTCCCATCTTACTGCATGTCCCAACCACTCAAATAGGTTGCTTCTTTTTGTTGCTGTAATGTCTGATTCCTTAAAAATATCTCAATATTTTCCCTAATTTTGAATTCTCCATTTTCTTGTACTGGCTCAAAAATTTTCCTTAGTATGTACTTTATTTTCAAATGCTAATAATTTCTTTTCCATCTTCTTGTGGTGTAGGGATCGTGAGAAAAGGTAAGGGTTTTTGAAGTTTTTATAGAATAAACATGTATTTTTTCGCCAGAATAAATAAAATATTTCTCCAGTAGAAACAAAGTTGGATTATTCTCACATGGTGATGTCAACAGTTCCTGAATATCGGTTAAGGTTGTCTTGAAATTGAATGACAACTATTTCTCTTCATTTAAAAAAGTTTCTCGTCAAATGATAATATGCTCTAACAGATATTCAAAAATTATTGAGATAGCTATGTCAATAAAATTAAACTCTCTGTTTCTACTGGAGCAAAATCTGATTTATTTTGTCCAAAAAAGTTTTACTATAAAAACTAAAAAACCCTGGCATTTTCTCCCGTCTGATCCGTAATACTATTAATATACTCGTATTTGTTCTTTTGTCTTCATAATTGTACTAACAATTGTATTTAAAGTATAAAAACCTTTATGTGAAGCTTGTATCCGAGCCACTATCTCCTCCTCCATGTTGTTAGTTTCATTTACTGTAGTTACAAGGAACTTCATTTCTCCAACTGCTAAGTCTACATCTCCTTCTGATTGGTTTTTCCTTGATTTATTACCGATTCAACTTCACATGCTTCTTCTGTTAATTTAGCTGCTGTTAATGATTTTAAAATGAGAAGATAAAATAAATTGTATTTCACAAACCATGATTTAATAAACAAGACCATTTAACCTGTAACCTTATTACTACTTCCCAAAAGAGGTTTTGCGCATGTCTCGTCCGAGAACACGTTTCCGGTTCCTTGAAAGCCATTTCAATTCGCCGTCCCATTTCCTCCGTCAAAGCAGTACAGACCTATCCATCGTGTCTACGTGGTCCAACCTAGTGGCATTGCATCCAACTACGAAACACGAAAATACACAACCAATCATTCGCCGAGCTGTAATTAACAGCAACCAAATATATATAATTAAGTTTAGTTGATGACCTAAATAAGTTAAAAGTATTTTGAGTATACTTATGTAAAAAAAAAAAGTACATTCAACACCAAAACTGTTTAAGGCATCCTGCTCTCAATAACCTGAACTGTCGATGACGGGAAGATCAGGGTTCGAATCTTGGTCGAAGGTACTGGGGGTGTTTTATTCTAAATAGTTTTCCACACTCCCTCCACTCAAATAGGGGTACACGTACTCTAGACTAAACCTTTCTTATCTTTAACACATTAGCGTAATTAGCTCCTATCCATATAATCCTAATTGGTTGTAAGAAGTGTTGAAACAAAAAATAAAGAGAAGAATAAATGGTACGACACGGTTGCACAAACTTTATCATATTGTTTATTATAACCTCGAAAAAAAATTTCTAAAAAAAAAGTTTTCAGTAAATTACCCTTAAATAAATTTACCTCATAAAAACTAACATATCATCTTGTCAATCACAATAAACACACTTTATAGGATATGTACCTATTTTAAATCGAGTTGTTCAAATATTTTTAACAAATTTCAAATTTTCAAAAATAAGTTATTTGTAAACCACCCTAAAATTATCTGTAATGCAAAAATGTAAAAACGTATTCTTGCTTATTATGAAAAACTACTCTCAAATACCCATTTTGAGCTCAATCTTAAAGGTCAATTTCAAAAAATTACAAAATTGCAATTATTTTTCTTAAGTAAACTACCCTTAAATTAAGTTATTTTAGAAAAATAAAGATACATTATTGATCATGTAGAATAGTTCCCCGGTACCGATTTCAAACAAAATCGTTAAATCTTTTTTTAATCAGTCATCACTAAATAACTATAAAATTATTTCTTTTAAGAAAATCAAACCTAAACAATTATTTATAATGTAAAAACTTAATATAGTATACCCATTTTGAATCATATCGCTGGAGCCATGTTTTAAATATTCAAATTTGAAAAAAAAAAGTCATCAGTAAACTACCCTTAATTTGAGGGCTAGGGTCGAAATAGTAAAAAAAGGCCCTTAGGTATAGTCCTATAAGATATATTATCAGGTAGGAACAAAATCCATCAAACCGTTTTAGATCCGTGGCCAAGGTCACACACAGAATTGTAAAATACACTATTTCGGCTGCATATAAAACATAAAGCTTCATCATAATCTCGAGGTCAATTTTTTCACGATCACAATATTTTCTCTTACCACGAGAAAGTAAAAACAAAAAAAACAACCTTCTCACCACTACACCCTGATTTTGGTTGGAAGAACAGTTTAGAAAATTAAAACATATTTGTTTGCGGCCAACATTGATAACGTTTTACTATATTATTCATGTTATTTTATAGGTATTGATAATATCTATCAAAAGTGACAGCTGCAGATAATACATGATGATGTATGAATCTGGTGGGGCTAATGCTCCAGATCTTGGACATTCGATCCTTGCTTTTCTGGCGTAAGGAAGTTATTCATTTCTAAGTGGGGACACCATTAAGGTGAATTCTTTATCCCCAGATGATAGGACAATACGTGTAATGGTGATGGGGGAAAGCAGAGGGGACTTGCAGTTTAACGTGGGTTCCGAACCACGGACTATTTATCCCACACATTATTTATGAATATATTAACGTGGCTTTAGTAACTGTTCTTCCTATCAAGATCATGCTATAGGCGCGCAGAATAAACGTAAATCTCATCTAGTTTGGTTAGTCTGTGATGATGAGATTGGGGCTCAAGTCATAACAGGGTGTACTGAGGTTTTCCTACGCTTCCTACAGACAAGTACAGGTATATTTCCTCCTAAGTCTGTAGCTTCCTGCACACAAGTACAGGTATATTTCCTCCTAAGTCTGTAGCTTCCTGCACACAAGTACAGGTATATTTCCTCTTAAGTCTGTAGCTTCCTTCCTACCTCATTAGTGTAAATAAATGTGGAAAGCTCAGAAGGTTATTAGGACGCGTTTGGACGAAAATAACATCAACAATTAAAATACTTATGTCTATTCTATGGGGTTGACCGTTGAGGGATGAGGAAGGTAGAGGAAATGGGAAAACCACAGAGAAAACATGTAATATGAAACTGTCAGGAAAAATGGGGGGAAGGTCAGGAAATCTTATAATTTTCCTAGGAATTGGAACATTTTAGTTTTTAAAACCTTTATAAATTTTTTGCTATGAATTTTTAATCAGGAAAATTTGTGTTTTATGGATGAGGGAAAAGTCAATTTTACTGATGAGATTGAGGCCACTCCACCCTTCTTATTTTAAAATAATTATTATTGGGTGTTTATTACCGAGTGTAAGCTTAGCTCAAGTTTATTACCGAGTGTAAGCTTAGCTCAAGTTTATTACCGAGTGTAGGCTTAGCTCAAGTTTATTACCGAGTGTAAAGCTTAGCTCAAGTTTATCACCTAGTGTAAGCTTAGCTCAAGTTTATTACCGAGTGTAAGCTTAGCTCAAGTTTATTGGTAAGTTTTTCACGTGTTTCATGTTACACCGCCCAACCAGCTATCCTCATATTTGAAAGTCTTGTTTTGAAGTATCCCATTGATAAGAAATGTTTTATTTTTGTGTATTTACTTGCATTTTCTGAGATAATTGATTACATCATCACAATACTGACATATTAACCTACTTCTAGAACAGACACACCACCCTTTCCTCAACTATTAATTTATCAATGTGGAAGGGGAAGCCCAAATTTCCTCACTATACATATTTCGGCCGTGCCGTGAATCGATCCTGGGGTGCTTAGCTCAAAGGACAGAAGCCCAACCTGTTAAGCTAAGGTGTCGGAAATATATATCATTTCATTTCCCTCAGTCATTTATTGTTGTATTAGCCTGGGTTTATTCATGCATAGTTAATTAGCGTATAACCCAAATGGGTAGTAAGATGTGGTGCTAAACAAAAATTAATGGTGCATAACGCACGGTGCACAATACACAGGACAAATACAACGGTTTATAAAGAAACGCAGTGTATAAAGTCTTACTTAAATCGATGATCTTTTATTCAGAGAAAATGGCCTAGCCTCTTTTCACTACTATAAAATATCTCTAAAAATACTTCAACAAAGGGTTCACTCAAAAAACCACGTCGGTGTATTTTGAAACTGGAATTTAACCTCTTTTAAGTTTTGTCTGTAATATAATCAAATATCAAATAAGTTATTATTCGGTTGTGATATTATTACTATCATGAGTATTGAGTATCTTAGTAGACCTACTTCTCAACAGAGTAGAAAAGTTAGTATTTCTCCTTTATTTTTAATCATTTAGATTTTAGACAATCACAGTCATTGACGCGAAAGTAAAGAAAATTCGCTGATAACAAACAAGTGTGAATACCACAAGGCATTTCAAATATAAATACATAAGTTAATTTTGGTCTGTTGTGTGTACTGACGTTTAGTTGGATAGCGCTTCTCTTCGCATTCTCATTGGCTGATACGTCTCAAGTCAAATGATTATCCACAGGGTGGTTGTAAATTAACTTCCTAAATTAAATTGCCAATAACTTTGCTATTTATTTATCGATTTTGTGAAACAAGTTTGTTTTTGGAGGTTACAGTGTGAGAATTGCCTGCTATATTAGTATTCAACAAAGGCACCAGCATTTTCCACAAGTCTTTGTAAACGTTTGGGAATGTCTGCGACTGCTTTCAGCAGAGACTGAGGTGGAATGTTGGTCAGAATCCGCTGAATCCGCTCCTCCAATTGATCCAGAGTTCAAGGTTTGGTGCAAGTTCAAGGTTTGGTGCGATAAACCACCTCCTTCACCCACCCAAACAAGAAAAAATGGCAGGCTGTTAGGTCAGGGCTCCATGTAGGCCATTCATGTGGACCACGTTGATCCAGCTAATGTCCTTGAAATTATTTGTTGAGCCAAGCACGGACAGCGAGTGCAAAATGGGGTGGGTCACCATCTTGCATGAAGATGAGCTCATTGAAGTTGTCCCAATGTGACACAATAGGCCAAACATTCTTTTGCAGCATGTTTAGGTACCGCTCTGCATTCATTGTGTCCCAAATAAGGGATGGGCCCACAACATATGTGGATGTTGTGTTGCACCAAACCGTGAACTTAGGGCGATGTTCAGCAGTGATTCCAGAATCCTCTTGTGCCCAGTAATGACAATTGCCCCCCACATAAAATATGACTTCATCTTATCAAATGATGTTGTCTAATAACAGGGTCCAGTCGTTGTGCCAACCAAGAATGCGCTCACCATATTCCTTCCAGTGCTCACAGTCTTAATGTGGTAGAAATATGGCTTCCAAGGATGAAAACTCAAGTCTTTCTTAAGAACTGTAAGGATTGTGTGATGGGATAGTTCACTTTCACGAGAAGTCTGGCGTGTTGATTTGTTGGGACTTCTACTTAACAAATTCTGCGTAGCTTGCACATCTCCTTCCATCCTAGATGTTGATGAACGACCACTTGTGCCGCTATCTGATACCCTACTCATCAGCTTTGCATGACAGTTCTTGATGGTCTTAGGATCCAGCACAGCAAGAAGTCCAGGAATGCTCCATCACCATCACTGAACTTGTACCACTGATTCCCAGACTTGGTAGCAGGAGGCCCTTTTATCTCGCTCACGCAATGTCAAGCGTTGTTGTGCCACGTTCTCATGCTGAGGGCTGCTCAATTCTCACCCCTTAAGGAACAAAATACATTATGGTTCCAAAAAATCCACCAATAAATAGTAAAGCTACTAACCATTTAAATTAGGGAGTAATTTACAACCATCCTGTATTCTACACTCCACGCATAATGTATAAGAAGTAAAAGTTAAATCAACTTTTACATTGTGCACAGTTCGCTATTCACCAATTACCGATTATAAGCGTTATCATTGAATAATGTGTTTCAACTTCTTGCGCACTAAGTGTTTGCTTTACACTATTCGCTATGCATTAAAATAGACCCAACCTTACTATATATAACCTTTATAGATGAAGGCGAATTCACGGGCAGCACTAAAAATAAAGCACAGGCAAAAATAGCGAAACCAAGTTTCTATTTAAAATGTTTGTGTTTTGTTGCAAATCAACTTTCACCGATCCATTCATTGTTAGTTGACTGGCGAGAGCACCGCAACTTACTCTTGAATCGAAAAGCGACTTCTCTTTTCAGAAGTCTCAACAAAGCCTACACACCCTCCGGTATAAGGATGTCGGCGCCCTTTGTTGTGTTCTCTCTTAGAGTTGGGAGAGAAATCCATGTTTCCTACATAAAAAAAGCTTAGGGAGGGGGCCTTTTATTTTTAAATATTTTTTTACATTAACTTTACAGTTCAGTGTTTGCATTTGAAAAAAAAAACCCAAACCCAACAAAAACTCAAACATTTTATGATTATTTGTTTATTGGTAGGACTTGTGTTGCTCTGTGAAAAGGGGCACTAAGCCGTATACGGACCATCGCGACTTGTGACGTCACAAAGTTTTACGACGCCGGATACATACGTGTCTTGAGACCCCCCCCCGGTTCTAGTGTGGACAGGGGTTGAGCATGTCTGCCCCCCTCTTTGATAGCTTTGCAGTTGGTCGCCATTGAATGGGAGGTCATAGACTTCGAATCCTGGCTGGGTCCACTGGGGAGGGATTTAACTATTTGGGATTTATTACTGGGGCTTTCCCCATCCTCTCCCCGCCTTAAAATACTAGGCTAGTGATTATGAGAGGTCATGGCTCGTATCCCAGCTGGGTGAACTGGAGGTAGTTTTCTCTCCGTGCTAAGTAACTAGATTGATGGTGATGAGAAGGCCGAGATTAGAATCCTATATATAAACGTGTACAGGGAATGGTTTTAGTTTGTTATCTCCACGACAATACGGACTCACGTCCTCTAAGACAGTTGTACGCCAATACATTCTAGAGCAGTGGTCACGGCCGCCGGAACGAAGATACATTTTTAAGGACCTTTACGAGATAGCGATAAACAGAACAAATGATGCTATTTAGGTGGCGGGTGGGTAGAAAACATGGAAGCCTGCAGTAATAGATAAGTAAATAACTAAAAGGAAATGAAATCATGTTTTTGAATTAATGTAGTTCTATAGGGCTTGAACTTGAGTCACTGTTAAAGTTTTGCTGGACCACGGAGGCATGTTGAGTTTTTAAAACGGACCTCCACCCAAAAATAATAGGGGACCCCTGTTCTAGAGGGTACGTCCATTTTTTCTTATCACCACGTCTTACTACCGGCTCAGGTTATATTCATATATGATAATTACTAAGTGGAGTAGGGAGGAGGAAGGAAACATTTTAGAGGTAATCTACCCGCATTTGTGTGGAAAAAAAGTGGGATTTTTTTTTAAAAGAAAAAAACCTTCAGTACACTGATCGGGATTCAATCCCCAACCTCCCTATCATCAACAGGTCACGAGAGTGACGTTTTAGACTATTCGGTTCCTGGGGTGGGTACTTTGGGATTGGCCACAAGAGATGAGGAACTACAATCTGGGAGCACCATTTTATTTATTTTCTATGTGTACGTCATATAATATGTTTAACTCGCACTATGCACCAACAACTGTGGGGCACAAAGTTAGAAATAAATTAAATCTAGGAGTACACGAACAATAAAGTGTGAGTACCACTGCTCTAAGATACTTACCATTCATAGCTTGCCTTGACCTTGTGTTAAAACGGAACCAAAACACACTTCTTTTTACTACATTGGAGTGGTCGAGTAGTTGCACGAAATTAATATTACATTTCTGGACAACATTACATTAAGAAACAATCCCTAAATTCATTGAGTCGGTGAACCAGGGTACCATAAACCTGTAGTCGAGCTCCCCAACCACTCAGTCACAGTGACTGGCAAATAGAAAACGGATAGCAAATTAGTGTTGTGATTAACAATCTGGAGGGGGGAAAAAAAGAAGTGCCGGGAACTTTAGAAAGGGTTTCTCAACAGAGATGAATAGTTATCATATCTTGGCCGATGGCGTTGAATAATGACGGCTGAAAGGCGCATTAGTCGTGGTAACATCTTTGTATTCCAGTCTAACAGTGGTCGATGGACTTCATGGGTGGCAACTGATTTAGAATAGCATCGAAGGTTCCTGGAAAAAGTACTCGCTATATGGTACAACGCTTAGAGCGGCGGCTTTAGAACGATCAAGAACAACATTTGGAAGTTTTGAGATCCAAGGAAACGCGAGTTAATGTTATTATTAGAGTCCGGATTTTGATCACCAAACATTATTTAAAAAAATGACCTATAAAATGACCTAAAAATTCTAAAAAAATCTTAAAATTTAAAAAAAGCTAAAAAGAATCGTAATAAATGGCTAAATCACACACGTGAGTTAACAAGTGTAAAGTAAAAATCATCCATGCAATGAATCATTTAACAACTAAACTCTTGTATTCTGCTAAATATAATGTTGATTGTCAAATATCTGTTTCAGAGCGCAACCCTTTCAATCGTAGTTGAAGTATTAGCAGGAATGTTTATTTCAAACCGTATGAGCAAAGAAGCTACATTATCTTCTCAATCAGACAACTGTGTGTTGAAAAAATGTATAAGTTAATAAATTATCAATAGTAAGAACTACTAGAAATATACTTGATCAAAATTCGTGCCTTAAAATGACTCAAACATTCCTACAAATGCCCAAAAATGACTTTAAAAGGACAAAAACCAATAAAATATGATTTAAAATTCCAAAATGACTAAAAATGACCAAGAAATTATCTATATTTCTACAACTAGGGGCTCATGAGCACAGTTTACGTACTTTAAGCATTGCATGTGATATACCAATAAAAAAATGACTGCTCATCTAAATCTGGGCCCTAGTTATAATATTTTTGGATTTTATGAAAAATATTTTTTGGCTGAACTAAATAAAATATTGTTTCAGGAGATACATTTAGTCTAATTTTCTACAAAAAGTGTTCTCAACAGTGTTTTAATATCCATCATGGGGCTTCAATAATTTTATCATAAAATGTTTACGTTCTTCGGTGACCTCATGGTCGAAGGCGTCACCCTCACAATAGATTAGACAGCGGATGACAGGGATATTGGAGTTCGAATCTCAGTCGGGTGAACTGAGGAGGGTTTTTCTAAAATGGTTCTCCACTCTTCCTCCACGCAAATGCTGGTCACTTTCTCTAAATTCAACCTTCCTCATCCCTAGCCCACTCTCTTAATGAGTACATATGCGTATAATCTTAACGGGTAGTAAGACGGGGGGCTAAAAAACAAGTGTTTGGTCACAAAAACTGGGGGAATAAATTGACCCTAACTTGCAATCCTTCCCATTCCATCTTAAGAAACAATTGGAAAACCTAAAATCTAAGATAAAACCTAATTGTTTTTTAAGATCTGTCATTGGTCGAGCGATCTTAGTTTTGGATAAATACCACTTCTAAACCAACGAGCGGATTCTTAGGAATAAATCTTTCATTTGGCATCGCATCATCCTGTACACGAATATTAAATTACATTGCTTACTAGCGGTGTGTGAAGTCCTCTTTTTTAATTCGAAGCGAAATTTAATCTAATATAAGAAATATTCTCTAAGCCGAATCGAAGTCCGAATATTTTTGTTAGTTTTTTTATGATTGAAAAAAATATTATATTGTGGTTATTTATACAATATTTTGTGCACTAAATTACTTGAAATTGTTTTATTGCAAAGTAAATTATTTGTAATATTTTGTTTTTCTGTGACAGCTTATAAGTCAATTAGGCCTACTTCAGTTTTTCACCATATTAATTTGTAATTTATATAACAGCTCAGAATAAGATTATGACTATTAGGCCTAATTGAGTATTTTAGCTCTCAAATATTTGATTGGCAAAGTTTCATAATTGTCGAAGCCGGAATTTTTTTCGAAGCAAATTTGAAGATTACACTGGTTTTGAAGGCAAGTCTTAAGTTTCAAAGTTTCACACACCCCTATTATATACCATTCAAGAAATATTTCTATATGGACCACCTTTGAGTAAGTTTTTAATGCTGAAAGTCAATTTGAGGACCCTGTCCACTACAGGGGGTTGCTTGGATCCAACTCTCGTCGCCTCGGCCATCAGAGAGGATTCTCTCTCACTCATAATTTAGAGGGAATCAGTTCATTTACAAACGACGGGGAGTCAACATAATGAGCTAGCTCACAACATTGCCGCGGACATTCGCTGCCTGACACAACTGGGGCAATACATTACCGGCGGTGTTCCATGAGACACGCTTCGGTGACAGTCTCGTCTTGCTAGATTCGCTGACGATAGGGAGGTCAGGGATCCAATCCTGGCTGGGTATATTGCAAGTGGTTTTTTTGAATTGTTCCCCACTCTACCTCCACGAAAACTCAGACAAATATCCTAAAAAATATTACCCTCGTTCCTAACCCATTAATGAAAATATGTGGCTAGCTCGAACTAGAATGAAAATGCGTAACTAATCAAATATCTACATATATATTTTTTTTAGCACTGCGTGTTACTTCTCTTTCAGGTTATACCCTTACGTACTAACTACGCTAATGGTTTTAGGAAGGCTATATTAGCGTATGTACACCCGAATTTGCATAGAGGGAGAATGGAAAACAATTTTTGAAAAAACCTCAGTACACCTGACCAAAATTCGAACCTTGATTTCCCCGTCTTCAGCAGTCCTGTCTACTGTGAGAGTGTCTTCTTAGACCATGCGGCCACTGAATCAGGTGGTAATATAATTAATGACAATAACAAATGTATCTGAGTCCCTCGTTTTTAATTTCCTTCTCCACGTCTTACAAACCGCTGAAACTATCCGCATATTTACATTATTGGAGTAGAGAGGAAGAAAGTAGGATTTATAAAACAAAAAACTTATCTACGTTTGCGAAAAACACACTCTGTTGACTCGGCCAAGATTTGAGCCCCGACTTCCCGTCACCAGCAAACCAAAACCGGTGAGGTTTACGCCCTAGCAGAGTGCCCACTGGTGCGTTAAAGCGTATCAATAAATATTAGCGCAAAAAACTGTGCAAAAACTTTATCACAACAGTAATTTTATGTTTAGACGTTCTAGAGGGGTTCTTAACCTGGGATCCATAGATAGATTTCATAGGGTGGGAAAAAATGCATAGCCTATCATTATTTTCATCAACACCCTAACTGAAAACTAGCATTTCCCTAGTTGTATAGTAACTAGTAAATTTATATTTAACTTTAACTTGCCTATATTTGACATGTATTGTCCTATTAGTAATTTTAATGCGTTATTAAAGAAGCAATCCACTTCAGTAGTCGAATATTTTAAGGCGTCACTCTCGTGATAGACTTGCCTGATGAAAACGGGAATATCGGGGTTTGAATCCTGGTTGGGTCTATTTAGGGTGTTTTTTCCTAAATGGTTTCCCACGCTCCTTCCATGCAAATGCTGATAAATTACCTCTAAAATTCTTCCTTTTTCATCATAACCCCATTAGAGTAATTAACATATAGGCTATGTGTATAACCTGAACAGGTAGTAAGACGCAGTGATAAAATTTTTTTTAAAAAGAAGCATACAGTAGGTTGGAGCAAAATGGACCCCCAAAGGATTTTTTTACTCCTAAAATATTGGAAATAGTGTACACACTGCTATTTATTATAATTATTACACATAATAATAATAATATAATAGTGTTATTATTTCACACATAATATGGTTTGTATGCAGTCTTTCAAAGGCATAAATATATATTCTGATGTGGCCGTTGGTGGGGAAAAACGGCCACCTTTTAATTGAAGTTCAAAACATATTTTATATCACTTAACCTGCATGCTCATCACAAATAAAATCATATTTTGCCTTTCCTTGCACATATTTCATGGAACCCAACCACATGTCACAACCTCTGCAGTGAATCCACGGCTCTCCTGCTTCATAATCGTAAAAGTCTCCTCCACTTTTTCCAAAGCTGCAAACTCTTCTTTGGGTGAGTTCTTTTATTAGCTCCACTTTTAGGAGGACCAGGGTATATTGCCACTGTTGGTGACTTGCACACCTTTCAATGGTTTAGGCACAATATCTTTATTGTTAGTTTTGGTTGGTTTGAAAGCTTATTTTCTTTTTACCCTGCAGGGCACTTAATTTCGCCATTTTCAAATGTTATTTCTCTTTTGCTAGTCGCTCAGCTTAATTAACTGTTCTAATGTTTTCTGGGCTTATTAGGCGACGTGCAACTGTTGTTTTTGGTTTCCTTCTTGGAGATGAATTTACCTTTCTTGGTAAAGGTATCAATCTCAAAATATTTTTAATGATCTGTTGTCATCTGTTTTTCCTCAGCAGTTTTCTTTAATCGATGACTCAACAGTGTTTGAAACCAATTCATGGGGATGTTCCATTGAAGCCATTGGACTAAGTTCCATAGTTCCTCCAGTATCTTCACGGGCATCATCAGTGACTCCATTGTCACCTATCTCATCATAAATGTCACATGTATCCATGTCTTCGTGCTCACTAGGATTCTGACAACAAATTGGATCCTCTTGGTCATCCAGTGGTGTCTTCAGACTGGGCCAGGTGTTCATTTGGTGTAGGCTCACTGGTTACTTTAGATGGAGAAAAGTTTTCACCTGGAAACACATCTTCATCAAAAGGACAGACCTTTGATGGCATTGTGCATTGTTGCTGCTTGCAGGTATGCAGGAGTGAATATTTATGAAAAATCATCTCTGGTAAGAGTTCTCCCAGGATGATTTATCATAAATTTCCTACAGTTTTCCCTATACGGCCACTCCTTGGGATAAGATGGCCACATATGTACAGTGTTTCAAGATAACTCTGTTGTCGAATACTAGCATGCAGTTCACGCACAGACTATTTTTACTTTCTTATTCTATACATGGCAAACAAAATATTTCCATGATAATTCTATCAAGATGTACTGCATGATAAATATTATAGAGTTATAAATTCTTACCTCTCTCTTAGCTCTTTATTGAAGAAATCACGTGAAAAAAAAGTCTGCCATTCACGCGCACACCGATACACCAAATATCACACACTTGCTGCTAGCTACTGTAAAAGCTTCGTCTGACCTTAAGTGATAAATTGAAGGTCAGACAACTGCTAAGAGTAGCTACATACAAACTGTAGAAAAAAAGATCTAAAGGCCGTTATGCACCGGTTTACTGTATTACTACATTACACATATTTTTTAAAAATAATTTGATACTCGGGTTTCAATACAGGTAATCCCATATATTTTATGCATTTAAAACATAATTCTGAGAAGGGATCCATAGGCTTTCCGGATTGCGAAATGAATCCATGGCACAAAAAAATGTTAAGAACCTCCGTTCTACAGCTTTTTGACCTATATTAGGTCATTACGGCTGGATAATTTTTTCTCTTAAAGTATGAACCACAGAGTGACAAACTCAAGACGTGAATTAAACAAGAAACACACTTCAACTTTTATTTCTGAATAATGATTGGAATAACAATATTCGGACAGTTGACGTTTATAAAGTCAAAGCTTGATTGTTATAGGCCTTTCTGTGGTTTCAGTGATTATTTATAGACGTACTTGAATCTAGGCCTACTCTATTACTTTAAAATTTTCAAATCATTGGTTGTTGGTTAGTCACAATATAATTTTGCAATGAATAAAACACGGAAACATTACTCAAGAAATGAGAATTTAATTTATGAATACGTCTTTGTATTCGGAAGGCCTTCCTTTAAAATATCCAAGGATTTTCTGTAGATCGAATTTAGAAACAACCTCAGTCCCAACTTGGCAGGCGCACGGAATATACGTCAAGATCGTCTAGTGTGGTTTTCCAACGACATGAGTTTGAATCCTAGCCGGGTCTTCTGAGGGTGGATTTTGCTCTTTTCCTTCCATGCATATGTGGGTACATACACTATCTTTATCATCCTCCTCCCACTAGTGTAATTAAATGCGGGAAGCTTGGAAGGGTAGTAGGAAACTCGTTTAGCCAAATTAATATTGCATACATTGAACGTGACTGTATCTAACTAAAGAATATCTCATAAGAGAAGTGGTCACTTGAAACATTAGGAGGGGGGTAAGTTGATTGTCTTCCCTGGTGCGTGGATACACCCTCTGATGTTTCTCATTAACTTAACCTTCTTGGAACAAAGGAACTGACTCTGGTCCAGTTTGACCGGGGTGGAAGTGTGAAACAGATTGATGTATTCCCGACCCAAACTATAACTAAAATGAGAGGGCTCTACACTAAGTGGCGCATGCCTCTAATGTCCTATCTTACTTATAAATAGATGGTATGACAGAATCGTACAAATTTTCTCATATAGCGTATTATAAATTGGAACAAAATTTTCAAGAAATAGCATTTCAGTAAACTAGCATTAATTAAGTTTTCCTCAGAAAAACAAACACATCATTTTGTTAACCAACGTTTACACGCCCTTCAAATATACATTTAGGCAAAATTGTTCAAATAACAAATTTCAAATTTTTAAAATTCATTTATTTATAAAATACTCTCAAACTATTTTTGCAAACAATTCCCAGATATCCATTTTGAACTAAAAATAAAAAAACTCTTGGTACCAAATTTAAGAAAAATTGTTCTAGTTAATTTAAAAAATTTCAAATTTCTCAAAAATGATTTATTAGTAAAATAAAATGATTTTTTAAAGAAAAATGACTATAACAATAATGTATATATATTGTAAAAAGCGTAACAAATACTCATTTTGAACCAAATCGTTAGTCATTTTAAAAATATCTCAAATTAAAAGAACACGTCATCAGTAAACTAACTATAACAAAGTGTCCCCCAAAAAACAAGTATACAGTTTTATTTGTCATTTCAAACACTCCCAGATAAACATTTAAACAAAATCATTAGAGCCATTTTTGAAAATTTTGGAACTAAGAAAAATCACTCATTAGTAAACTACTACCTACCCTTAATTTAAGGACTAAGTTTTAAAAAAAGTCCTAATCAATAGCTATGTAGTAGCTATTTAAATATAAAATTTGCACAAAATATATTAAAATACTTCAGATCGTTGGCTAGGGACAGACATACATGCAGACAAACATGGGGACAAACAAAATAAGTAAAGTAAACTTTTTAGGTTCGGGTACACATAAAATTTAAAGATACATCATAATCTTGAGGTCGGAAATTTTCACTATTACAATGTCTTTATGTTTAGATGAGAAAGTAAAAAAGACGCACGTCATTCATTTGTTTTTATCAATAAAAATACATGACGCAAGAAGCGGAGCGTTCGCTATGCTCAGAATTGCCCACTTGCTGGATCTACTTTAACGGTCTCTTTGTGAGGGCTGCAAGCCAGAAACTCACTGGATGTTTTGTTATCCTGTAAAAACTATAACTTGCCGTTCCTTTTCTTTTCCATCTTACACTCTCTAACCCCGATTTTTCTCCCTGCACTCAAATTTAATAAAACATCTTATTAGCACGCTGGATGCTGCATTGAACTGCAGGTTAAACCAAGTATAGTAAATTTACACATTGACATTTGGCAGAGGTTATTAAAAGATAAAAGGCGTGACGGGGAGGTTGGAATTAGGAAATTAAAAATATTTTGGGAAATTTCACAAAAACAATGGTATCTGGGAGTGGCCAAGCCCTTTTCCATTCAAAATATGATGTGACTTGCTAGTTACCGCAGAATCTTCGTTATGGTTCCACATAAATAGAGCTTTCACTGGTAGTTATAGTAGTAAGGTAAAGGGCCCGTTATTCGTCCCCGCGACTAATTCCATCCTCCTGGGTTTCTCGTCTGGTGAGTGCTGCAGCATGGCGGCTGCCAGTGTTAAACCTCGCCAATGACGCATTAGCGAGTCTGTAGTGAACTTGTGGCTCTGTGTTTGTTTTTGTGCGAGTTATTTTTGTTTCTATTTTTTGTAAATGTTCGAGTAATTATTTTGTCCACATTTACAGCGCTATATCTCCTACTAGGGTATGTAAATAAATCACTATATATCTGTAATATATAGCTTATGATGTCTATTTTTACAATGCGTAGGCTACAGGACAATAAACAAAGCGTGTTTTGAGAATCATGTCGCCTTATTGTTTGTGTACACTGGCCCTGATTTCGTCCCCTAGGTGAGTCCCAAATTTCGTCCCAGGGATGAAATCTAGAACTCTATGTCAGTTGGTATAGTATTTTTTATTGGTGTGTTTCTAGATGGGGAAACGTAAGCAGGGCAACAAGAAATCTATCATAGAAGTCATAAAAGCTGTAAGGGATAAAAAAAAATGGGATACAAAACTGCCGTAAAAGCGTTTAACATACCAAGAGCAACTTTGAAGGACTATGTAAAGTCTGGTGTTCAAGCTGAAGAATGTGTGAAAAAGAAAATAGGAAGAAAACCTACTTTAACTGAAGAGGTTGAAAAATTGCTGGTAGATTATTGTATGGAAATGCAAAGGAATTATTATGGAATGACTCTGGCAGATCTTAAGAGGATGGCTTACCAGTTAGCTATCAGGAACAATCTTTCTCACCCTTTCTCTACAGAGACAGGACGGGCTGGCCGAAAATGGCAGCGTCTTTTCTTGAAAAGACACCCACATCTTTCTGTTAGAAAACCACAAAATCTATCGCTTGCTAGAATTCAAGCATTCACCCGTGAAAATGTTCAGAAGTTTTTTTCCATGTACAAACAGGAGATAGAGAAGGTTAGTTCTGATTCTTCTAGAATATTTAATGTTGACGAGACGGGTATTTCTGTTATACAGCATAAAGCGACTAAAATAATAACAGCCAAGGGGAAAAAAGAAGTACACAAGCTTCTGCAGAACGAGGAGCAACCATCACTGCAGTCTGCTGCATGTCTGCAGCAGGGCAGTTCGTTCCCCCCATGTTAATCTTTCCTCAAAAGCAGTGGCAGGTGGAACTGCTAGATGGAGCACCTCCTGGTTCGATAGGTGGTGTCTCTGAAAGTGGGTGGATCAGTGGCCCACTTTTTTCCAGGTGGCTGGAACATTTCATTATCAAAGTGAGGCCAACTAAAGAAAACCCTATTGTTCTTGTCTTAGATGGCCACTATTCACACACTCGCAACATCCATCTGATCGAGAGAGCCCAAGAAACTGGCGCCTCAATTGTCTGCTTGCCTCCGCACTCTACAGCCAAACTGCAACCCATGGATGTGTCTTTCATGTTTCCTCTTAAGACGTACTACGCTAAATCTGTTGAGAATTGGCTCTCAAATAATCCGAACCATATTGTCAGAAAGCTTCAGGTTGCTTCACTGTTTAGGAAAGGCTATGTGCAAGCTGCAACCCTGGAAACAGCAATCAACGGATTCAGGAAGACAGGCCTCTATCCTTTCAATCCAGATATTTTCCGTGAAACCGACTTTGTTGTTCAGTCAACTGGGAATCAATCCGTCCCTGTGCAGATTGCTCGTCGAGAGCATCCTTCAACATCTAGAGCTCCACTGACACAGCACGTTACATCTGTTGGTCCTTTAACATCTGAAGATCTATCAACACCAGCTGGTCCTTTAACATGTGGATGCTATTCATCCCAGAAAATCTCTCCAAAAGACATTAGAGAAGTTCCAGCAATTCTGCCTTCAGCCTCAAACAGGCGCGGTGAAGCGTTTCTAGTGACAGGAATCCCACACAAAGAAAAAGTTTAGGAGGCTACAGAGAAAAAACGCAAAGCAGAAAATGTTGAAGAACAACCAACAAGGAGTTATAGAAAGAAGCTTCCATTTGCTTCCTCTTCCAAGCCTTCCACTAATATATTGGGTCCTAAAATAACTGAGAAAGTCCCAAAAACATCATCTTCAGCTCTCAAAAGGTCCAAGACCACCACCACAACTTCGTTTTCAGCTCCTGTAAAACTATCATCAGTCCACAAAGCTTCCTCGTCAAATTCCCAAACCTCCGTGCCAGCTACTCAGAAAAAGAAGTCTGCTTGCCAACAGAAGCGAAGGAAGCCATTCCTTGATACTTCAAGTGACAGTTATTCTTATGATGAAACCTAATTGATTTATGTGTCAACAGATAATGAGGATAGTGATAACGATGTCGATTGTCAATTTTGTGGGAAACCATTTTCTGGTGACAAATGAGGCGAGAAATGGATCTCATGCAAGAAGTGCTATCAATGGTGCCACGAGTTGTGCACTTCGTGTGAAATAAAGAAACAGTTTATCTGCGACAACTGTTTGGATATGTGATTGATTGTCTAATAATATGATAAGCTATTTTTCGAAAGCAGATATTATTTTGTAATAGAAGTCAATGCTTTTGATTTTTTTACTCTTAAGCCTACATTTGTTTTTTTCATATTTGTTTGTTTGTTCAGTAAATTATTAATTTAGCATTTCTTAATATTCTTTGTGTCTCAGACTTGTTTTTACATGCTATCTGTGTATAATTTAAAATGAAACAGAGGGGACGGAATCAGGGCCACTTTTTTGAATAATTGGAAAGTTCATTTTTATGAATTTATGTGTTACCCTCCATTTTGGTTCAGTTGTTTCATGTTTCACCAAGTGAACCATAGAATAAAATGTTTAAATTTCCTAACTGCATTAGTTTCAGATCTTGTACTCTAAAGATCAAATAATAGTTAGCAGAAAACAAGTGGGGGACGATAGATGGGCCCCCTACCTTACATCTTGAACGTAAATTTTGCCACACTACAGAATCTGCTGCCCTATATAAATACACTTGTTGCACCCCTGGTCACACCGGCCCTGGTTACATTAATGCTAGTACCTGATAAATGAACCCCTTCATTTGATAAAATGTTGTGTTCCAGAAATATGGGAATGCAGGGTACGGAGGCGGTATCCCGGCTACCTCAACCCCAGTACCTTATGAGTACCAAGCCTCTGTGCACGCAGATCACCGGTCTATCACCTGGTCAGACCAAGCTGTGCCAGCTTTATCAGGATCACATGCCGGGAGTAGGTCGAGGGGCCAGGGAGAGCATCTCTGAGTGCCAGTGGCAGTTTCGACATCGGAGGTGGAACTGCTCCACCGTTCATGACGCCTCGGTGTTCGGACCTGTACTCAAGATAGGTGAGTTCAGTGGAAATATGATCATTAGCATCGTCCCTCAGGTCCTACACCTGTATTCACAAACTTTCATCAATAATGATCCTCTGGCCCTACACCTGTATTCACAAACTTTCATCAATAATGTTCCTCTGGCCCTACACCTGTATTCACAAATTTCATCAATAATGTTCCTCTGGCCCTACACCTGTATTCACAAATTTCATCAATAATGTTCCTCTGGCCCTACACCTGTATTCACAAACTTTCCTCAATAATGTCCCTCAGGCCCACCTTTATTTACAAACTCTTGTAACGATTATATTTTATACATATCTTTCGCGCTGGTTACTAGGTTGTATCAATCTTGATCCAATTATATTTTAATCATCCAAGTTTCCTAAAAAATGAACGTGTGATTTCGGATCATATACTCTCCATGTTCAATACAGCAATGACGCTAAATAAACAATTAAATTTACATAAGTGATTTCAATTATGGCCTGATAGTAAGCCACCTCAACCTAATTAGTATAACATCAACAGGCAAGAGTGGTGAAGAATGTCCATGATGAGCAGCTTATTGATGAGTCCATATCACTACAAATGTGTCGCCCTCCACGAGGCATGAACTGTGGACAATAACATTACACTCTCATCAATAGTATCCCTCGGACCTTTCACTTAAATATGACTTTTAAAAATGGCAAATTATAAATATTTTTAATAAACAATCCTATCAATTAAAATTTTAGACTTACTTACCTTGCAGGTAGAGAAAGTATTGTGATCGTCAAAAAAATTGAACTCGAGATTTTGATGAATTTTGACGTTTCTTGACACTCCCGAATCCTAAAAAGTAGTTTTTGCAATGCCATCTGTCTGTGCGTCCGATTAACCCTAAAATTAAGAGTATTTTAGTAAAGGGCGAAAAGAGAACAAATCTATTTCCTAATATCGTATCTAGGCGTTGATTAAGATTTTTAAAAAAAGGCTATTTTTATTTTCCAACGAAAATGACTTTTAGGTTACTTTACAGAAGTGGAAATTTCCGTATCTCTGCAATTATTTGAGATACTAGATAACTTATCATTGAAGAACTGTAGTACTAGTAAAAATAAAAAACTTGTATTTGAAATATAGCTGTATAAAAATAATAGTATTGTATTAATATATTGGCTAATATATTAATACAATCTTGTAGGATTTAGTTGCACAGAGATACCACTTAAGTTTTAACGCAATAATTCTCTAGTGACATAGAGTGAGTAAATGAGTAAGTCCCTCAAAAATTGATGTTCTCTTTCCTTAAACCTCTTAGAGGAAATGTTTGTACAGCAACAATCATCTTTATTTATAATTTTATACTCAATAGTCAATATTTACCTTTTTTATTGGTCTAAATTTATAAATAAAGAATTTAATAGCAATATGATAACCATAAAATATGCAACCTCTAATAAAATGTCAAAAAATTTAACTAGAAGACAACATTTAATAGCAATGCAATAACCATAATATGTGCAACCTCTATAAAATGTCGAAAATAGCTCGGGTTTGCTAATGTATATGATTTCGTTTCACATATATTACGAGTTTTGAGTAAATATCTCCATTTTTAAACAATGGAGTGAGAAAGTCCATGTGGAGTTCCCTACCATATATTTAATACTATTATTGATTCAACTTTGCTCCCCCAAAACTTGATACTTAATATTTAATTTTGATTTTTCCCCTACCCGACTCAAATGACTGAACCAAGTTTCATATTTGTCCAGAAAACTAGAATTTTGGATTTCCACAGCCCATAGTCACAACTTTTTTCTTGGTCCAGGTCCATCCTATAAATACTTTTTGGAAGAAATTTAGCGATGGTGTACTTGACCTCTTGGGAAAAAGCGATTACCCAGTTGTTTCCAGAATATGAGATTCAATTGCTATGACTAGCACAGCCTTGAAGAGCTCCTCAGTAAACCAGCAACAGCATCATGAACAAGGCAGTCAACTTAACCACGCGAACTATACAATTGTTAGATATCTCAATATTAATATAATCTACGTAAATATATGAGATGTAAGATTCCACGTTTTTGTTAAATTTTTTCTTAAATATATTCTGGAAAATTTTCCAAAACGGAGAATTTTAAATCTTTTTTAATGGAAAAAATTCCAGAAATGTAAATGGAACAAATGCAATCATTAGGATTGCCAAAATTTAATTTCTCTTAAGAATGTTAGCACCAGAAACATAATCAAATGAGTTACAACAAAACAATAGCAGCGATTCCAGTTCTCTTTTAACAGTAACGTTAGATTACAGTGCTTGGTGGTTGAATATATCACCAACCTCGAGTCTGCTGTATCCACCTCCAGAATCTCCGTCATCAGCAGGGCAGTACAACACGAGGGTGAAGCTTAAAACCTACTTAGTAGGCCGCAAACTTCTACTTTTGAAAATGTGCAGGAAAATTTCATCTATACATCTATGATGTATTTTCAGAAGCGTGTAGTACTCAGAAATGCGAATGGATTGTTTTTCGTATTTCACAATACTTGCTTGATATGTTCAAACCAGAGTTCGAACCTAGAAAAGAAAGTGTCCGTTGTAATATTACAACGCTATTATGAAAACTAAAATGTATTTAATAGCAACATAACAAAATGAATGAACAAGCTACTCTTGATGAAAAAATTGTATTTATTTACATCTTATCCTGTATTTTTTAGAACTAAGATTTAAATATAGTCAGATATTCATGCAAATAATCTTTAAGAAAATTAAAAAAATACATTTAGGGTTAATTTATTTAACAAATAAATCACTATATTTTTCTTCCAGCCCTCAAAATTCACACCATCTGTCAAAAGTAGCAGCTGCAGATCACAAAGCTTGGCATCTGAAGACTTGAAGGTTGATTTATTTAATGTATATCCGAGAATAAACATTTTTGACTCAGTAAAAGAAAACCCTCTTAATTTCAACCACAATTAATAATAAATCTTATAGCAAATTACTTTACATAACTATTTCTAAAATTACTAGCTGGTAACAATAAAATATTTTCAAGAGGGAAAGAAAAAAATAATCAAAAACAATAACTCAGACATAAAAGGAATTCCGAGGTCAAAGAGGGTAGTAAGTGTTTTGAGACAAGCAGTCTAAGCCTTTCCACAAGTTCTTACTCTTTGGTTTGATTATTTTTGTTCTATTTTTTTTTTCTTCACTATAAACATTTCGTTAACACGCATTGAAACTGTTGAGTGTTGAAAAACTGTTACCACTAGAAGACGAAAAGTTTCTTTTTTAGAGCTGGCTTTGTAGTTTCTCAGAGGCTTACATGTTAATGTGATTGTTTTAACAGCCATATTCTTCTACTTCTCTCCTCCACCAAGCCTCTTCTTCACTCCATTTTATTCCCGTTATATGTGGAGTTAATATTTGTCTCTTCTTAGCCTTAGGATTCTTACTTTCAGAACAAATTAACCAAAAGAGAAGAAATATAGACATATTTTTAATAATAATATAACTTATGTCCAAAAAAATTACATATACCTTACTTGCTAATTCATTGAGTGATGTTTACAAACTACAATATATTTCCGGAGCACTTAAAGTCTTGAAACTAGGTAAGCGCAATCATCTAGGCATAACGAACTACCAGATACTTCCGGAGGATCCAAAGTATTAAATATTGTAACAAGTGATCATCTAACGAAACCAGGTCGCACGCACTGGGAAGCGGTTTACTCCTCAAAATAGTTCCCTATACTCTTTTCAGGCGAAGGCTGGTGCAATTACTTTTAATTACCCTTCTTCCTCCAATTCAAGAACTAAGTGTACGTTTAATTTAGCCCGGTTTTCCTGTGTTTGGGATACCGGGTTTCGGATCTCAGCTGGGTTTTTCTTAAATGGCTTACCGTTCTCCCTTCTCTCAAATGCAGATACATTTTCTCTCAATTATACCTGCCTTATCCCAACCTCGTTAAAGTAACTAAAATACGTATAGCCTGGAAGGGCTGTAAGACGCGTAGCAAAAAACAAACGAATCTTCTTTGAGGCTAAAAGCCCGTCTTTATCCCCCAATTGCGAGCTCCCGAAAGCCGACCAGCCTATGCCAACTCTCCGAAAACGTCTAGTCGGCAACCTTTGTTTAATGGCCGCGATAATATAACACTTGGCCGAGTAGGGGCATCGACTTTGCATTTACGGCCGTGCATAGACAACAACCGACGAGAAACAATCTTCGAAGTGCTCTATTTCTACCTCATAAATGAGGCTTCCCTAAGTAATTATGGAGGAATAATCTTGCACAGAGAATTAAAAGTCCTTGATGAAGCTATCTTCAATGCATGTCTCATATTTTTTTTGTTACGACACACATTTTATGGCTCCTTCAAGGCTTGTTACATATATTATGATGTATTTTAGTAGCTACACGTCTCCTCACATATCCATCAGGTTGTTAGTAGAGTACACCCGTGTCTGTGATCTTATGGCTCAACGCGTCACTCTAGTATAGCGGTTCCCAACCTTTCTCAGCTAATGCCCCCCTTGGTAGATCATCAATTTTTCGCGCCCCACACACCTTCCCTCCCACACTATTTTTTGGATTGTTAAAACAACTTTAATTTTTTCTTTTCACTTTTGTATTATAAACAAAAACCAATGTAGCACTGGCAGCATAGTGATTAAAAAAAGTGTGATGGCTGGTACTGATTTGTTTACATCATTTCTTGAATATTGAGTTTTATAATTAATTGACAGAATACCTTGCAAATCACTTTCCACTTGAAGTCTACCACTTTTTCTAGTTTTTATGATAATAGTTGAACATTTGGTGGTGTTGCACTTGACCGCAGTGGTATCTGAGGGGGAGGGTAGAGAAAATAATTAGGGGGTGAATCCGAGGCTTGCGGACTTGAAAATAAACATGCGCATGTGTACGAGCGTCTTACATTTGGCTGGTCGCCTAATAGACTGTAAGGCAATACTCTCAACACAGCAAAAAAATATCTTATTTACTTTGTAAAAGGCAATGAAATAAAAAACTCTTCAATGCTTGGATGATTTTTAATGTTATTTACTAATTGTTGTACGCTACCCTTGGAAGTGCTTCACGCCCCCCAAGCTGGGGACCACTGCTCTAGTGTAAGACTGGATTGCCGGGGATGGGTAAATCGGGGTTTGAATATAAGTCGGTTGTACTGAGGGTAGTTTCCCTGAGTGGTTTTTCTCCACGCAAATATTGATACATTTCCTCTAAATTACACCTTCCTGATCCTTTCTCCATTAGTGCAAATATTCGAATAGCCCAAACGAGTAGTAAGACGAGAATTATTATTATTATTATTATTATTATTATTATTATTATTATTATTATTAGCACCGCGTCTTACTACCCGTTCCGGGTATACGAACTTACGCTAATGTGTAATGTTAGGGTGATTGTGAGATGAAATAGAGGACCTACAGTTTAACGTGGGATCCGAACCACGGTGGAGGCCTGGCATTCCTCACATTCATAAGTTGAGATTAATACACGTCTTTTCAGAGGTGAAGGAAGGGTTTGGTAATCAGATAAATCTGTGCTGGGACCGAGGATTGAGCCCCGGACCCCCAGCACAGAAGTCTGACACCTTACCCCTAGACCACCAGGTCACCTTAAGACGAGGAGAAGACAATAACATATCAATAGAGATAGGAATAAGGAAGGTATACTTTACAGTAAATGTACCTGCATTTGTTTGTAGGTAGAGTGGAAAGCCATTTAGTGTAAGCCACTCTAATTACTCCCGGCCGGGATTCGATCCCTGATCCACCCATCACAGGCAAAATAGATTAAACTCTCTTGACGTTTGTAGTGGCAATCAAGTAGTTCATTTCTAGACACTGGTGCTGGGTGTGTAATATTAGGACCACTTTAATAGATTAGCTTAGTTTGCAAGAATGTGCTTTGAAAAGTGGTTACAATTTAAAATCACAATTTTCATGCCACAAGAAACTATCGGTACAGGAAAATAAAGTTACAAATTTTATTATATTTTTGAAACCTTGATTCCATCGAATCGAATGAAATAAATAATTTGATTGATATATTAAATCTGTCTTTTTGCTCTTAGTGTTAACTTTTAAGGTTTCTCAGTGACTTAATTAACTCAATGTGCTTTGACAAGTAGCCTAATCGTATTTATTCATATTTTAAATCTAGTTTAGTTGTCAGTTAAAANACTGGTGCTGGGTGTGTAATATTAGGACTGGTGCTGGGTGTGTAATGTTAGGACTGGTGCTGGGTGTGTAATATTAGGACCACTTTAATAGATTAGCTTAGTTTGCTTTGCAAGAATGTGCTTTGAAAAGTGGTTACAATTTAAAATCACAATTTTCATGCCACAAGAAACTATCGGTACAGGAAAATAAAGTTACAAATTTTATTATATTTTTGAAACCTTGATTCCATCGAATCGAATGAAATAAATAATTTGATTGATATATTAAATCTGTCTTTTTGCTCTTAGTGTTAACTTTTAAGGTTTCTCAGTGACTTAATTAACTCAATGTGCTTTGACAAGTAGCCTAATCGTATTTATTCATATTTTAAATCTAGTTTAGTTGTCAGTTAAAAATACATAAACAAAAATTAGTAGAGATACAAAGTCTAATAAAAATATGTATCAGAAGTGAAATAAAATAATAACGTATTCTCCAGACCTACATTCCTGCCAAGGAGGCCTGGACCAGTCGAGGTCTTGAGGAAAACTTGGTGTACGACAGTTTTAAATGTTTACCCTAAAAGGTGGCAATCGTTTACATTTACACCATGGTGCATTTTATAAGATGTCAAGGTAAGACTTCTACCTTTCATGGTAAAACGAGTGTATTTTGTTCAAAGTATAGTTTGTCTCAATATATTATTTATTAAAAAATGATATTACATAATAATTAAAATAATGAATTTATATGACAACATTTTCATATCAAATCCATTTTTCTAATCAAGCCTCAATTTTATGCTGTCTAACAAATGTACCCTTCGTCTACGGTATCAAGCTTACCTTACTTACCTTACCTTATTCCGCTATGATATAGCTTGGGGGTCGGCAATCTTTTAGTAGTGCTGTGCCAAAATAATATTTCAAAGTAACTCAGAGTGCCAGCAATCCTAAGCACACCCATATCGTTTATATTTTTATAATAATTAACTTGTACAACTTTTAAAACAAATTTAAGTTGATCTTGTGAAATGTAAATGTAACACGTTTCTAAATCGAATACATTAAATAACTGCTGTTTCTTGAATATTTAATATTTTATTATACATTAGAATAAATACAAAAGTTATAAATGTGTTTTGCAAGATTTAATTTCTGAAGACATGATTTTGAAACAAAACAATTGAATAGTTGAAACACAAAACACGTTGTTATTTTAAAATTATTACTCACATCAATGGTTTTAATTAAAATCAAAGGTTTTATATGATTTTTATTCAAATCGCTCAGCGTGCCATTGAAATAGTTCCGTGTACCACTGTTGGCAGGCGTGCCATAGGTTGCTGACCCCTAATATAGCTTATAAGATAGAGCCAAAGTGTAATATGTCAAAGTAAAAGGAGTGTAATTTATAAAAGTAAATACACTATTGCGAACTATTACTTACTTGGGTCTCACCTGACCTTGTTATTAGACTCCAGTGTGTGCGCACATATATATATATATATATACATACATATATATATAGTTGCTATACGTCATTGCTTGAGAGGTGACCGAACAGAGCCCCAAAAGGTAAGCAAAAAGAACAAAAATCTGACTTCCAAGCAAGCGAAACAAATACTGAGAACCGTCTAAATCATAGCGCTACTTTTTGTTATCACCGCAAATTACCTGTTTGGGTTGTACACATATATAATTACTCTAATGGGGTAGGGACAGGGCAAAAAGCATTGTAGAGGTAATAATCTACCAACATTACCTTGCATGGAAGAAGAGTGGAAAACCATTTAAGAAAAAGCACCCTAAGTCGATCCAACTGGGATTTGAACCCGAATCTCCCGTCTTCAGCAGGCCATTCTAGCATGAGAGTGACGCCTTAAGGTAGGCATCCAATAGCCCACATAAGATTTTTATAATCTTTACATTATTTTTAATGAGACCACGTATCAGACATCGGCAATGCCAATAAGAATTGCGGGAGGCAGATTAAAATCCGATAGTAGCATGTATGACCACCTAGTACAGCCGCAAGGCATTTTTCCATGATCGAGAGTGTGTATTGTGATGTCAATTTACCCACTTTCCACATCCGGTTGATTTACCGTATGAGGGGTTCAAACTCAAGACCTTAACTAAACAGTCAGTATTTGGAGCTCATCCCTTGGAATCCACAAACTGAGAGCAGTGAAGCTTGATTACTAATGATTGAAGAAACTATCGGTTAATTTCCCAGGGCCCCAGGGCATTCAATACATGTTCAATCAGGAAAATACCGGTCAGCTCCGTGACATGGATCTTTGTGTCACGTGAGCTCTAAGTGTCATTAACGATGTAATTATTATCTGCGGTAAAAGGACTCTTAT